>CAWUFW010025063.1:0-50302 GCA_963921515.1 Calotriton arnoldi | reverse complement strand
ACTAGCACTCTTTCAGTCTACTGGTGGATATCACACGGACGTGTCTCCAAGTGCTGTTATGGGAGGTATCCTCTAAAAGCCGCTAGTAGATGTGTCTGTTGGTTCAATTACAGGCAGTGAGGTGCAAAGTGTGTATGTGTACACCTGTCCCCGAACATGTCTTCCGAGGTCTAGTAAGTGTTTCTCCAGCTGCTAGTGCAGGCGCTAATAATGCAGATAAGACTCCCATGCTCCTGTTATAAGGTAGTTCCATAAGGTGCTATAATGGTTGATGCCATCTTAGCATTATTATAGCGCTTGCCCTTCAGGTGCTGGTGTTGTAGAAGCAGCCCTCGAAACGGTGTTGAATGACGCTTTGCCTTTCCCCCAGAAGGCTGTTGCTTGAAGTATTATCATTAAACGCCCTTGGTGCTACTATAAATGTATATTTCGATATAACAACAAGGTGCGTACATTTTCTTTACACCATTTGAGTGGCTTACACTCCTGGGTATTTTGACTGTCTTTTCCATCCTTTACTAAAATTGGCCTGATGACATGGAAATGTTGCACCGGATGTGCCCACACTTGTTGGGAAATAGGATGAAATGGACATGCACCAAAAGGCAGTGTAATATGCCCTTTATTCATTCTGCGAGAGGGTTCATTATTAATTTCAAACATTTTATTGTCTAATTAATGTTTTGTCCTTTTGACTATAGTTGATGAGGCAAAACGACTAAAAATGCTTTATAAGACCCTGTCCATTCCCTGAAAACCGTCCCCACGACGACACTGCAAAGAACGACAACCACTACTGTCTGCCAACTCAATCTTCGGATAGATATGTTTTTTCCTGGGGAATACATTGTGGAAAATGTTGTCTTCTCAAATAATAGGCAAGTAGAGTTACCATAGGAGAATAAACCTTTACGACCTTTCAGTAAACTGATGTAACAGAAACCAGCTATCTATTCACTCTTCTGGCGCCATCCCAGTGAGGCAGGTCTGGAACAAGACGCTATAGATGAAGTAGCCGCGGCTCATGCAGGTATGAGCGGCGGGGCAGTTGGGCCGGGTGCGGGGGGATTTTGACAGGCGACGACTAGGGGAAGTTAATTATTTATTTAATTTTCCCTCATGGTCGTCTGTCGAAACCCCCCCCCCCACCCCCCAGCCCGGCCCAACCGCTCTTACCTGCACGGGCCGCGGCTGAGATGAAGCATCAGTTAGTTGCCTTAAGCGTGATTTTAGTCACTGTGCTAAAGAAGGGCCTAAACAGCCTGTCTTAAAGGAGCATCCTCACCAAAAATGGCATCCATTTAGATAATACCTACCATAATGATGTAAACATATATATAGTTGGAGTACTGTTGCCCATGTTGTTTCTTTCTATGTGCCCAGCCTCTACCCTTCACTCTCGTGGTACAGAATTAAAAAGCACAAAAACACTTTTGTCTTTGTTGGTTTCACCATTTGAAAACATGTTTTGAAATATTAAAAGGAAATATCACTACATGAAAGTTCTATACTATACAAAAAAAGTAATGTAGCAAGATTTTAAAAGAATTATTAAAAGGGCACATCAGTCATGAAAGACATTAGTGAAGCCAAAGAAGTCAATAAAAGAAATTACGTCACAATGATTGCCAAAACCTTATGCTTAACTTGTAAAACAAAAATTGAATGAGAGCATCACTGCAATTTCGATGAGTTCAACAATGGTTGTGTAAGATAAATCTTATATTTAATTGTACAGAAACAGCAGCATTATTGAAAAGAAATTCAACGGCTCAAAGTACCTGTTATATACATCTATTCATTCAAAATGAGTTACCCTTAATTCTGACTACTCTAGTGACAGACAGCATTGCAGACAGCCTTAAAAGCAATCTTGAAGATGAGACAAACGATTAAAGCAACACAGAACAATACGTTCTTTGTCAGATACTTGCACAATAAAACATTTAATGAGAGATTTTAGATATTCTATAAAGCTAATTGTCTTGATGCTGAATCACTAATTATATGCTCACTGTTCGCTTCTAGGTATTGATAAAAATAAACACGTGAGTCAATGGGACGATGGTGCCTCAGTGATGCGTGGTCTGCTTCATGGTGTCTGAAGGAGGTGTCCTCTGCACATTATGTTCATGGCGTGAATCACAGCTCACCCCTAATTGTTGACAATGCTATGCTAAGAATGCAGCTGAGTTTTTAGTTAAACTGTAGAAGCTATAAGTGTTTTGCAGTAGATGTTGTAGTTTACTATCCATTTACACATCTGCAATCTGGCCTGCTTCGTGCATTAGAACGTATTGAACAGGACACCAAATTAAATATGTTACGAGCCAGAGATCTTGACATGAAATGTACTGTTGCTATCATTCTCGTGAATACAATGATCAATGACCTTGTGACATTATGCAGCGAAACCTGGGATCTTGAATCTTCAACACATTTAAGAGATACACAAAAGATTTGAGAAGAGCTTCTGTTGAGCACTTAAGCCCCAATTACGAGTCTGGCGGTCCACGGACTGCCAAACTCGCGGGGGCACGGCAGTGGCGGTCTACCCACTGCCCTATTACAAGATGGGCGGTAGGACCGCCACAGCCCCGGCGCAGCCGCCAGGGAACCACCATTCCCTGGCGGTGTTGCAGGGGTGTAGAGGCATCCATATGCTTGGCGGGACCACCGCAGTCCCGCCAAGCATCTTAGGAGTTTCCTTTCCTCCAGTGTTTACATGGAGTTCCTCCTCCATGTAAACCCTGGCAGAGAGGAAACAAAGGGGCCCCCGATGCCTCTGCACTCTGTGGATGCACACAGAGGGGCACAACATGTGCCCCCCTGTGTGCATGCACGCCAGTTCCTGCATGGCATGGACTTTTCAGTCTGTGCCGTGCAGTAACTGTTTTTGGTGTTCCCATTGCAGTGCCCATTTTTAGAGACACTGCCGTAGGAAAATAAAAAAAAAGCCCCCCATACAGAGGAAACTCTTAATCTGGCGGGCGGCCCAACCACAGCTTTGGAGGTGCAGCGGCGGGTGGGGCCCAGCGCCGCACCACCAAAGTTGTAATCGGGCCCTCAGTGTGGTATAACAGCAATCAGTGAGGAAGATGACAGACTACTCTCAAGATATGTGACGTCCTTTTGAATTTTTATATACGCAACTGTATTGAAATTAAAACTATGGGACAGAAACTACAACCAAGCAAACAGGAGGCATCCCCTACAATTTACAAAGGTAAATTTATATGTGTTTATTTACTCATGTGTAGATCTAATTCTATACCTAGATGTAACTTGCCATGTTTTTGCTGTTCATTATTTCAGAGTGGAAATGTCTACACCCCCTAAAGAGAGAGAGGCTGGAGCCTCCTAAAACAGAATTTATTAATGTAAAGTTAGTATTAGTAACTTTTCACCTGTTGGTGGAGGTCTCAGCTACCGGGGTGGAGATCCCTCTATGTGAAAGTAAAGGGAAATTTGAAATGTATTATATTTTTAAATATTTAAATTATTTAGTGTGCAATAAAAATGTAATATCATTTTAAAATATTTATCATTAACCTGAACTAATAAAATAACATGTTACAGCACATTAATTCATCACATTACATGTGTATTAAATAATAAAATAATTTAAATGTATTATTTAAATTTATACAAAATACTGTTTAAACAATAGTTTGAAAAAATATCCATCCTCACTAACATTTTTATTTTTATTTAGTGTTCAGTAAGTGTAGTTAAACTTTATGTATTTAATTAATTTAATAACATTTAAAAAAGTTTAATTCTTTTTAATTAAATGTATTATTAGATTTTTTTTAATTTAATAATTTCTGTCACAAAAAAAAAAAAATTTAAACTGATTTGATTACTTTAACATGCATTCTGATGGTTTATTACTTTAATTCCCAGCCTTCATTGTTTTCTAAGGGACTGTGTTGCAGTATCAGTGGTTGGCCATGTGTGGTTTTGACATACTCCAAGGCTGGACAGGAGTATATTTACACCTGTTTTGACACTTTTTGGGCTGTAGTAATTGTGTTTTGTGAATTTCAACAGTCTTACTTTTTTGTGGGTAGGTGTTTTTGTTAACATGTTCCTCCAAAGCCATTCCTTACATTTCTCCTTAACCCCACCCATTTGTTAATAACAATGTCCCATTTTCCGCCCACGCCCCTTGTTCCCTCCCATGTTTACTACAAAGGGGCCGATTCCGATCCTGGTCGGAAACCGTTCCGTCCGACACGTTCCCGGAGCGATTTCCGACCGATTCGTGCCCCTTGGCTTCAAGCGAGCGAGTACGATGCAGCCGCATGCTGACGGACTCGGTTCGTTCGGACTCCCATTGAAGTCAATGGGAGCCGGTCGTACGACGCGTACATGGGCTCCCATTGACTGAATGGGTACGTTGCGCAAAAAGGTGCTCCCTGTATTGGGTATGCGTTGGTGCCATCCACACCATACATGCATGTATATGGGGGACCCTTGGGTCCCCCCCTGTGTCCGACTCGTAAGGCTACGGGTGAAGGGGGGTCCAGCACGGACCCCGGAGTCCGCTTCCCAGAGCGTTTACGTGTTGGAGGCTCCAACTCGATCCGGCTGTCCGGATGCGTGCATCGTGCTGGCTCGGTCGTAAAACGTCTCCATTGCGGCGGTGCGAGATCGAGTGCGACCAAGTCATACAGGGCGGTTCGGACCCGGAAACGGTTCGGTCGGCGATTTCGCGTTCATTCGCATCGTATTTGGGCGTCCGGACCTCTGTACGACTCGGTCGGAAACAAAGCCTCCGACTCGGATCCGGTAAAGCCGAATCCGATTCGGAGGCCTTCCGACCTAGATCGGAATCGACCCCATAGTAGTATAATTACCTATGGGGAGATCTCCGCTTCCATGGCAGAGATCTCAGCACAGAAAAGATAGGAGAGGCAGAGATCTCCACCATAGGTTTGTGAATTGCATTTTGTAGTACATGAGTAGCACTACTGTAGTTCTACTTTACCTACTACACAAGGCAGTTTGTTAATTGGGCCCACTGTTTGCACGTACTGTTGGACAAAATAGGCACGTCACTACAATTGCACTTTTCAGTGGATTCTTTTCAGATTGTGGAAACTATACAAGCTCTAACTCCCAAATCACACATTTTTCTCATTGTTGAAAAGTTGTTACTGATGGCTACTTATTATCATTTTAATCTTCATAATATAACAGTTGAAATTAAGCAAGCGCACCGACTCTGACAGGAACCTGATATCTATGAATTGAATGCTATTCAACAGTGTCTAAGCTTTCATTAACATTACATTGATTCATTCTTTGAACTGTAAAAGCTGCCTATAATCGCATGTCTTTAACCATTCAGCAGTGCATCCAGGGGAGTAACGCAGGGCTCCTGCAGCCGCTGTGATGCAGGGGGGCCCACAACCCTCCAGGGGCTCCCAACGCTTCAGGCAGTCCCCTATTCAGCTGAAGGCCAATGACTATCTGTTAGACATAGGAGACTCTGGGCCCCATCATCCTATTCAGCAGAGGGGCCCCGTCATTTTGCGTTATGCCACTGAGTGCATAATGTGAAAGTTTGCCAGCACTAAAATAAATCTAGTCGTCAATGTCAGGAGAAAAGCTGTCCGATCCTGGCACACTAGAAATTGAAAGCAGACTTGCTGCTTAGATCATTTCAGATGCTGTTTATGAAAGCTTTGCAGGAGCCCACTATCCTAATTTCTTTTATGTAGTGATTGCATAACAGTCAATTCAGCTTGACAGAATATTGTTGCAAGAATGTGTACAAGAAAGGAACATTTTACTGTTATCTTAATTTGAATGTTTGAAAACTTGTCTTTAGCTAGCTGTATACAAGACTCTAGGGGCCTAATTACGATGTCAACACCTTCTCGGTCCTGGGACTGACCAACCTCCGGACGGCGATCCGGACCGCCTAATTAGGATGCGACCCAACGCTGTTTCGGTCGCATTCTTACATTCCCTATGGGAGCATGCATTACGGCCATAAACCGGCTCCCAGGGAAATGGGAGGTGCTGTTCATCCCAGCACCCCGTGGCAGGCACCTTGAGGTGCAGGGATCAACAGGAGGGCACCATCGGTGCCCCCTCGGCCCCCAACCGGAGGCTGCACACACATGGGGCCCTGCTGGGGCCCCCAAACACGCTTTCCAACATGGTTTCCATGTCAGACAGGCCAGCATGGAAACCAGGCCGGAAACCATGCATCGTAATCCCAAGGGCAGAAAGGCCCGCCCTTTGGGATTACGAGGCGGGTCTGACTGGCCGACGGCCTCCTTGAGCCCGTCGGAATCCAGCCGGAATGACCAGCTGGTTTCAATTCCGACCGGCTGATAGAGAATCAGCCGGTCGGAGTTGAAACCGGCGATGGGGGTCATAAAGCCTCCGACCAGAGGTCGGATGCTCTCCGACCTCCATCGTAATCGGCCCCTAAATATTCTGGAACTACTGGGTTGCTTTGCAAATGGCATGTACAATGTAGCATGGCAAGATTTGTAGACAACCTTATCATGACATTGTGTTAACAACAGTTCATTACGTACAATTGTTAGAAAAATATAGTTAAAAAATAAACAAAAGTGCAACATGTAAATTAATTTTAAAGATATAAACAACTGAATGTTTTGTCCAATTTTAAATTTCTTTGGAGCCATCATGGCAGTTATCATGAGCAATTATTTGTATCCCCTATTTCTTCTAAATATACAGAGGTACACCTACCATTCTAAGAAATAGAGTTTGTGAATCTGTACAGAAGAATTAACTGATCATCAATGTGTGCTTGTGTAAAAGGTTTATATAAGACTTCATGTATGTGTGTGTGTGCTTATGTCTGTACAAAACACAAACACAGATGCACCTGTCCACACACTCTGCGTGATTGCTCATTGTAGATGGCCATACCAGTTTTATTTGTGGCCACTTGTGTGCCCTCCTAAAACCTACTTTTAGAGACACCACTGACTAAAACTGGATTCACTTAGAGGTTTGCTCTTTGTAATGCCAAGCCACTAAGAGAATTACTCTTCATAGCAATCCAGCAATGTAACTATACTACAAACCTTACATCCAATTAGCTAGCAAATTATACTCTCACACTAACCAACACTATTATGTCACGTTAGCAGACTGGAAGCAGTTGTCTTTTGGTGTCTTTCTAATGGATTCAATGGGCCAGAATGGTAGCATGTTCTAGAAAATAGATGCTTACTTGGTGGAAGCTCTGACACAACTTACTTTTTTTTATTCGTTATTTATTCATTCATCCATTCAACCTTGGTATGGACTGGAAATGCTACATGAGAGAATGAGTTTGCTATGCAGTGAAGGAGCCGGGTTCCCCCTTTTTATTGTACTTCGGAACCCTCGGTCAATGGACCTTTTTTGTCTGCTTTAGAAGTGTAGAGGGGAAAAATAACTCATTCAGTTGAAATCACCAGCACAAAGAATCAGGACTCCTTAGAATCACAGACTCCAGGTTGTCAAGTTTAGTGGGTTTTTTACAAAGCCAAAAATAACTGGACATACAAGCACCTCAAGACGAGGTTGTAGAAATACATTGGAACTAGTACAAAGCCAAACCTACGACCAAAATGTAGCTTCTGGAACATGAAAAGAATTACAAATTCCAATACCAGAACGCCGGCAATAAGTTTCCCCACGTCTAGATCGGTCTTCATTGGAGGTTCGTAAGTAAAATGCATTAGTCTGTCCCTACTCCACCACTAGCGTGACATCCCTACTTAGCATTCCGCAGGCAAGTCAGGAAAAGGTGGCAACGCGTGAAGACTTCCTAAGAAGTACACTCACGTTGTATGGGTCAAGTAGCCAAAGGCTACGGAGCTAGTTTTTAGATGCGCCTTCTCTCCTCATCAATCTCCTCGCCTGACTCAACCCCCGGGGCACAGTCCCTAATTCAAACACTATGGGGCCGATTCCGATCTCGGCCGGTAGGGCACCGAATCGGATTCGGCTTAACCGGATCAGATTCGGAGCCCCCTTTCCCGACCGATTCGTACGTGCGTCCGGCCGAGCGAGTACGATGCGAGCGCACGTGAAATCGCCGGCCGACTTGTTCACGGGTCTGAAGCGCTCTGACCGACTCGCACGGACACGATTCGCACCGCGCTATGGAGTCGTTCCCCAGCCGGGCAAGTACGATGCACGCCGCGAGCAGTCCGACCGACTCGCGCCGTCCAGCTCGAAAGAGCAGTCGGAGCCGCACTTTGGGGGTCCGTGTCGGACCCCCTGTGCGCGTGGCCGCGCGGAGTCGCACACAGGGGACCCATGGGTCCCCCTACCTGTGCATGTACGCCGTGAGTCGCTTCGAGGCGTACCCGCTGTAGGGGGCACCCATGTTCGCCTCGCACCCATTGGGTCAATGGGAGCCCGCTACGCGGAGTTCCGCGAGCGGCGGTGTGGGTTACCTCGCACGGTTCGCACAGTTCGCACGGCTCGCACTGATTTTTAGTGCCAGGTGTTTGTCCCGTGCTGTAAAACCAGCATGAACGGCATCTCACACAGTGCAAGAGGGTGCTGCTTCTTTCGGCCGCTCGAGTAAAAGTTCTACTCGAGCTGCAGCTTCCTCAACGTGAACAGAAGGTTTCGCAATGCGAGCAGTAGTGACCATCCGCGACCGCCTGCATTGACAAATCTCGCAGGGAAGTGGTCTAGTGTTGGATTTTCCTTGCTCGCACTTGCCAACTTACCGTTGGCGAGCAAGGAAAAAACTCTGCTCCACCATGCGGAGCGGAGTTTTTCAGAAACTACACAAGCTCCGTGGAGCGTGAAAAACTCCGAAAACTCCGCTAACAGAGTGGAGTACACCAGGTGCAGGGACAGAATATCGAATCAAAAATATCGATTTACACAAATATCTATTCAAAAATATCGTGGGTCAGAAATATCGACAGACAAATTCTCGTGGTCAAGAATATTGAATTTAGGTAAGTAATATCGATGTTTAAAATATGGAAATGTAAAATATCGTTTGCAAAAATTATCGGGGTGATTATGATGGTGCTGAACCCGCCACCGGCAGCCTGCCGGTGGTGGGTTCACTGCCATCGTGCGGCCAATTGCCGCCCGCCAGATCAGGATGGCGGGCGGTATGCCTGGCGGGCGGAAAGCCCATCCGCCACATGTCCGACAGTGGCAATCATTACGATTGCCTGTCGGACCCCCCCCACATCCACAAAATGGTGGCGGTGCCTAGGCACCACCCGCCAGATTTGGATGCTGAATCCCTGCCAACCTGTCTATGGTGGTTCAACCGCCATCGAAATGCTGGCGGGGATGTACTTTGGGGGACCTTTGTGGTCCCGCCTTGTGCAGGGGCATCTGAATGTTGCACTTGGGGGGCACCTATGGTGCTCCCCTACAGTTCCCTGCACCAGGTGGCAGGCACCGCGTGGTGTCTGCCACGTGGTGCACGGAAATACACAACATGCATATTTACCATTGCGGCGGGTGCTGCAGCCAGCAGCACCTGCCGCAATGGTAAACATGCATAATGCAACTGCCACAGTGGCGGTTACATTGTAATTTCATGTGCGGGACCGCCGCCATATAGACAGCCGGTCTCGGTCCCCGGGACGATGGTGGACGGACTTAAATCCGTCCGCCATCGTAATCAGGCCCATAGTTGTTAAAAATATTGATTTTTTTAATGTTATGTATTTTAGTATATATTTTGCATGCATGTGATGTATGTTTTTTGTATAAGATTTGTTTGTATTTCTAATATATGTGTTACATTTTTAGTAGTTATTAATTTTTTTATTTGATTTTTGCGTTTTTAGTTCCGTAGCGGGTTGTGGGTTTATAGGGGAATAGGGTGGGAAGTAGTTTAATTATATAAAATTAATTGATTATTTTGAGTAGTTATTAATATTTTTTTATTTGAATTTTGCGTTTTTAGTTCCGTAGCGGGTTGTGGGTTTATAGGGGAATAGGGTGGGAAGTAATTTAATTATATTAAATTTATTGAATATTTTTTATTTATTATTTGTTTGATTGAGATGTTATAGTGTTAAATGGGTAAAGTAATTTATTATTAATTAATTAATAATTGGTTGTTAATTAATTTTAATTAGTTAATTGGTAATTAGTAATTGTAATTGTGTAAATAATTTTAGGTGTGTTTTGGTGTTGATAGGTGTAAAGGGTGGGAGGAGTGGGAAGTAATTTATTTTTAATTGATGAATTAATAATTAATTGTTAATTAATTTTAATTAATTAATTAGTAATTAATTATGGTAATTATGTAATTAATTTTAGGTGTGTGTTGTGGTGTTTATAGGAGTAAAGGGTGGTAAGTATTTGTGTTTAATTAATTATTATATAGTTGTTAATTAATGTTAATTATTTGATATTTATTTCATGTAATTGTTTATTTTTGTGTGTGTTGTTTTTACTTTTAAAGGGGTAGAAGGTGGGTATTAAATATTTTTTAAATATTTAATTATTAGTTGTTAATAGTAATAGTTTTTCTTTTAAAAAATAATATTTAATTGTGTTTTATTATTTTATAGTTTAATTTAGGTGTGTGTTGTGGATATTATAGTCTTAAAGCATGTGTACTCAATGAATGTTTTTTTGGTTTTTTTAATTAATAATATTTTTTTAATTGATTATTAATTATGTTAATTATGGAAATACATTTGATGAAAAATGTTGACGTATTTTGTTATTGGTGTGGTGTTATAGGGTAGGAAATAAAATAAATACATTTATGTTTTAAATAATATTTTTGTTTGTTAATATTTGCTACTTTTAAATCATTATTGTTTATAAATTTATTTATTAATTTATTTTATATATTATTTGTAGGTTTTTGTTATATGTAATTATTATTATAATATGTGTTCTTTTTATATGTTTAATATTTTAAATTTTATATTTTTAAAATATTGTTTATTTATTGTTATGATTTTTTTTTTTAAATAATCTTTTTTGATTTTTTCAATTGTTTAAGTGTTATCAGTAATTTTTGTTTCTCTGCTATCCAACACTTTCTCTGATGTTGCAATCACTGGAGTGGGAATAGTAATTTTTACCTCTTCGCTATCCAGCACTTTCCCTACTGTTGCATTCACTGGAGTGGAAATAGTAATTTTTACTCCTCCGCTATCCAACACTTTCCCTACTGTTGCACTCACTGGAGTGGTAATAGTAATGTTTTCCCCTCCTCTATCCAATACTTTCCCTACTGTTGCACTCACTGGAGTGGGAATAGTAATTTTTAACCCTCTGCTATCCAACAGTTTCCCTACGGTTTGCACTCACTGGAGTTGGAATAGTAAATTTAATTACTTTGCTATCCAACACTTACCCTACTTGCACTCACTGGAGTGGGAATAGAGAATTTTACCCCTCCGCTATCCAACACTTTCCCTACTGTTGCACTCTTTCAAGTGGGAATAGTAATTTTTGCCCCTCCGCTATCCAACAGTTTTCCAACGGTTGCACTCTTTGGAGTGGGAATAGTAATTTTTCCCCTCCGCTATCCAACACTTTCCCTACTGTTGTTATCACTGAAGTGGGAATAGAAAATGTAGTTCCTCCGGTATCCAGCACTTACCCTACTTTTGCACTCACTGGAGTGGGAATAGTAATTTTTACCCCTCCGCTATCCAACACTTTCCCTACTGTTGCACTCTTTGGAGTGGGACTAGTATTTTTTCCCTCCGCTATCCAAAACTTTCCCTACTGTTGCTATCACTGGAGTGGGAATAGTAATTTTTACCCCTCCGCTATCCAACACTTTCCCTACTGTTGCACTTGTTGTATTGGGAAATGTTCGTTTTTTGTTTTTTTAAATAGTTTAATGTTTTAATTTGTTATAGAATGTTTTTTTAAAATTATTGAGATATATATATATATATATCACGCAATAATCCAAATAAGTGCGCTCTCAGGATCATAAGACACACAATCCTGTGTTGATGCAAACGAAGTTTATTCCACTACGCGTTTCGACTGCGTCCGCAGCCTTGCTCACATGTACATTACATCATTCATGACATGGTCAGTGACATCACTGATGACATCACTGATGACATCATCCAGTGACTGTGTGTTTCTGTAAAGTTTAAATTTGTTTTATATATATGCCAAGCTGTATTGAAGAATGAGTGGGTGTATAAGTGTCTGTATGGAGGATTTAGTAGGTATGTGACTGACTGTATAAGTGAGTGATTAAATGTGTCTTACTGAATGCATGGGTTAGTGACTAAACTGTGTGAAAGTCTGTATCAGTCTGTCTGTTGTTGTATAAGCTGCTGCATGGGTTGGTGAGTAGCTGCATGAGTGTCTATATGGGTTATTGATTACGTGCCTGAGTATTTGTATGGCTGCCTGAGTGTGTGTGTGGGTGGGTGGGAGGTGTGTGACTCTGTGCACAGATGTGTGAGTGGTTGATTCACTGGGTGTATGGGTTCCAGAGTGCATGTGGAAACAGCTGTATGGGTGGGTGAGTGTGCGTATGGGTGTGTTGATGAGTGAATGGATGTCTCAGTGGTACATGTGCAAGTAACTACATATGTAAAAGGCAGTATATGTGAGTGATGGTGTATATAAATAAATATATGTGAGAGTCAGTAATTGTGAGAGTGGCTGCATGGATGAGTGTGTATTTGTATCAGTGATTCTATAAGAGAGTATTTATGTGTTAGTATCTGTATGAATAAGTGAGATGGTGTCTGTATAACTGTATAGGTGAGTAAATGGAAGTATGATTGATTCTTTGCATGACTGACTAGGTGTGTGAGTAACTCTGGATATGTGGCAGTGTGTGAGTGTCTGTATAGGTGTATGAGTGCATATGATAGTGTTGTATTGATGAGTGACTGCATGTATGAGTAACTGTATGGGTGAATGAGTGGATGTGTGTGTAGACCTAGGAATCAGTCAGTGCGTATTTAGTAACTGGTATTGATGTGTCTATTTTTCGAAAATGGTAGTCTGTATTTTAGAGTGGGTGTATCAAAGGTTATATTCAGGTGTGAGGAGGTGCATCAGATTTTCACGTGGATGATGTCATCAGTGATGTCATCAGTGATGTCATTTGAGATGTCATCAGTGATGTCATCAGTGATGTCACTGACCATGTCATGAATGATGTAATATGTGACGTCATCAGCAGTGCATTGCGGGGGCACGAGTTATAGTTAGCTGAACTAACTATAACGCCGGAATTTCTATGGTTTTGTACGAGTGAAATGTCAACTAACTATAACGTTCCTGAAACTTATGGTTTTTTCAGTGAATTTCTATGGTTTTTTAAATGCTAATTTCTAACTATAACATGCCTGAAACCTATGGTTTTTTCAGTGAATTTCAAAGGTTTTTTAAATGAAACTTTGTAAGTCTAATGTACCTCAATCCTGTTTTTTTTATTTTCTATATATATATACATGTATATATATTTAAAAAAAATTGTGAATAATTTTTAGTTAGGAAAACTATATTCATTCTTTTGTTTTTTTTAATATTATACAGAAGTCGCGCACCCTACACGATGGCTGCGCGCATTCCGGTAGCCATTTTGAAAAGTCGCACTGGGGTCGCGACTTTGGCGTACTTTGTAAAGTATGAAATATCTTTAAATTAATTATAAATAAAAGTTTTCCTTTAAGTGTTTGTCAAAATTTATTAATAAAAGTATTTTTAAAGTATTATTTTCAAAATAATTTTTACGAAAAATTGTTCGATTATTATTGGATTTGGAGGTTAGGAGGGATGGCCATTTTGCTCAATCTGTTTTGCAAGATTTTCTGGTCTAGTCAGGTGGACACCCTCCTCCGGGTGAGGTATGGCTTGGGGATTCTATTCAAAAGGTGAGGAATCCACAGGCAGAAGTATCCATCAGAAGAACAAGTTACTTACCTTCGGTAACGCTTTTCTGGTGGATACAGTATCTGCCTGTGGATTCCTCACTGTCCACCCGCCTCCCCGTTGTCCACCTGTTTCTACCAAAAAGATGCTTTTACTGTTTGGCATGAATGTTTTTAATATGTCTTAATCATGCTTATGTTTTAATAGTGAGAAATGCTTGATCTGTTGCTATTTCTTTATGCCTTTATTGGTTATGCATTTGTATATATTTATATATATATATATATTTAGTATACTATGTATACATGTGAAAATGTGTCGGTCCGCCTGTTTGCCTCGGTGGCACGGAAAAAATGGGTGGAACTGACGTCAGCACACCGACTAGGTCCTCTTATGGCTCCGATGACGTTATACAGTGTCGCTAGCGGAGCCGTGCTATTATGACGTCCTCGTTGACGTGGGAGAGCTAGGAAAGAATTTCCGCGGAATGCTGGCGCAGGGGATATTCACCTAAGTGTTCAGGCTAGTCCTTTGGGAGCAACTGTTCATGTTGCCACTCCAGAAACCAAAACCAGTGATCCGAGGGCAGAGGCCCTGCAGATGGCACACGAGGTGGGAAGCCCAGTCGTGTGCAGCGAAGTGACAAGCACCACTACCCACAAAAAGGTAACGAGGGCACTGAATAACACAGGATCTTCTCTTTGTATCTGGCAGGAACAACGAGGTTAAAATGCCCTAGTTCCAAAATGTAGAATTAGTGCTACAACGGTCTTCAAGAGGACCTGCGATGGATGCCGCTTCTGCCTCCCGTACCCTGGAGGCGGCACATGGAGTCACGCGGTACGGTCATACTGCGGTGGGACGCACACTCGTTGACCTCTCATGGCACTGCTCCACACTTCGGGAGGACGCTTTCCATTAGCTGTGTTTTCTGATGACGTGTCGCGCCGGCCCCGTCCAACAACAGAACTCCTTTAGATCCAAACAGACTCTTCCACTCTCTCACCGGAAGTGAAACCAGGCCACGCAGACACTTTCACAATACAACAGCCGGGAATGCACTTTTCGGTAAAAAAAACACATTCCTTCCTCCTAATTTATCAAATAAACGACTCACTGAAGAACAGGGGCCAGCTTCGATCGGTAAACAGCCGTTACAACGACTTTTTACTTCGCGATACCATTACAACGCATGCATTACCACACATGCGTTGTACATCGCGAAGTCATTACTACGCATTTTTTAGAACGCATGGTCATTTACCACGCATGCCTTTACAACGAATTTTTTTGTAAAGGTATGTATGGTAAATGACCATGCGTTCTAAAAAAATGTAGACGTTCCACATCATTGTAAGGAAACAGAGGCTGTTCCGTTTCCTCACAACTACGTGCAACGCCCCTCAGAGACGACGTGAAGCAGGAACCACGAGGAGAGAGGAACCATGAGGAGTGAGAGGTAAGGGGGATTGGGCATGGGGTGGGGGTTACTTTTCTTGGGTTTAGGGTAGTGCAGTGGTGTTTGTGTAGTGTAGGGGGTCGTGCTGGGGGTAGTGTTTTAGGGTTTAGGGTAGTGCAGTGGTGTTTGTGTAGTGTAGGGGGTCGTGCTGGGGGTAGTGTTTTAGGGTTTAGGGTAGTGCAGTGGTGTTTGGGTAGTGTAGGGGGTCGTGCTGGGGGTGGGTTTTAGGGTTTAGGGTAGTGCAGTGGTGTTTGGGTAGTGTAGGGGGTCGTGCTGGGGGTAGTGTTTTAGGGTTTAGGGTAGTGCAGTGGTGTTTGTGTAGTGTAGGGGGTCGTGTTGGGGGTAGTGTTTTAGGGTTTAGGGTAGTGCAGTGGTGTTTGGGTAGTGTAGGGGGTCGTGCTGGGGGTAGTGTTTTAGGGTAGTGCAGTGGTGTTTGTGTAGTGTAGGGGGTCATGCTGGGGGTAGTGTTTTAGGGTTTAGGGTAGTGCAGTGGTGTTTGTGTAGTGTAGGGAGTCGTGCTGGGGGTAGATTTAGGGGGTAGGGTAGTGCAGTGGTGTTTGGGTAGTGTAGGGGTCATGCTTGGGGTAGTGTTTTAGGGTTTAGGGTAGTGCAGTGGTGTTTGGGTAGTGTAGGGGGTCGTGCTGGGGGTAGTGTTTTAGGGTTTAGGGTAGTGCAGTGGTGTTTGTGTAGTATAGGGGGTCGTGCTGGGTGTAGTGTTTTAGGGTTTAGGGTAGTGCAGTGGTGTTTGGGTAGTGTAGGGGGTATTGCTGGGGGTAGTGTTTTAGGGTTTAGGGTAGTGCAGTGGTGTTTGGGTAGTGTAGGGGGTCGTGCTGGGGGTAGTGTTTTACGGTTTAGGGTAGTGCAGTGGTGTTTGTGTAGTGTAGGGGGTCGTGCTGGGGGTAGTGTTTTAGGATTTAGGTTAGTGAAGTGGTGTTTGTGTAGTGTAGGGGGTCATGCTGGGGTAGTGTTTTAGGGTTTAGGGTAGTGCAGTGGTGTTTGTGTAGTGTAGGGGGGTTGTGTTTTAGGGTTTAGGGTAGTGCAGTGGTGTTTGGGTAGAGTAGGGGGTCGTGCTGGGGGTAGTGTTTTAGGGTTTAGGGTACTGCAGTGGTGTGTGGGTAGTGTAGGGGGTCGTGCTGGGGGTAGTGTTTTAGGGTTTAGGGTAGTGCAGTGGTGTTTGTGTAGTGTAGGGGGTCGTGCTGGGGGTGGATTTAGGGTTTAGGGTAGTGCAGTGGTGTTTGGGTAGTGTAGGGGGTCGTGCTGGGGGTAGTGTTTTAGGGTTTAGTGTAGTGCAGTGGTGTTTGGGTAGTGTAGGGGGTCGTGCTGGGGGTAGTGTTTTAGGGTTTAGGGTAGTGCAGTGGTGTTTGTGTAGTGTAGGGGGTCGTGCTGGGGGTAGTGTTTTAGGGTTTAGGGTAGTGCAGTGGTGTTTGGGTAGTGTAGGGGGTCGTGCTGGGGGTAGTGTTTTAGGGTTTAGGGTAGTGCAGTGGTGTTTGGGTAGTGTAGGGGGTCGTGCTGGGGGTAGTGTTTTAGGGTTTAGGGTAGTGCAGTGGTGTTTGGGTAGTGTAGGGGGTCGTGCTGGGGGTAGTGTTTTAGGGTTTAGGGTAGCTCAGTGGTGTTTGGGTAGTGTAGGGGGTCGTGCTGGGGGTAGTGTTTTAGGGTTTAGGGTAGCGCAGTGGTGTTTGGGTAGTGTAGGGGGTCGTGCTGGGGGTAGTGTTTTAGGGTTTAGGGTAGCGCAGTGGTGTTTGGGTAGTGTAGGGGGTTGTGCTGGGTGTAGTGATTTAGGGTTTAGGGTAGCGCAGTGGTGTTTGGGTAGTGTAGGGGGTCGTGCTGGGGGTAGTGTTTTAGGGTTTAGGGTAGCGCAGTGGTGTTTGGGTAGTGTAGGTGGTCGTGCTGGGGGTAGTGTTTTAGGGTTTAGGGTAGCACAGTGGTGTTTGTGTAGTGTAGGGGGTCGTGCTGGATGTAGATTTAGGGTTTAGGGTAGCGCAGTGGTGTTTGGGTAGTGTAGGGGGTCGTGCTGGGGGTAGATTTAGGGTTTAGGGTAGCGCAGTGGTGTTTGTGTAGTGTAGGGGGTCGTGCTGGGGGTAGTGTTTTAGGGTAGCGCAGTGGTGTTTGTGTAGTGTAGGGGGTCGTGCTGGGGGTAGTGTTTTAGGGTTTAGGGTAGCGCAGTGGTGTTTGGGTAGTGTAGGGGGTCATGCTGGGGGTAGTGTTTTAGGGTTTAGGGTAGCACAGTGGTGTTTGGGTAGTGTAGGGGTTCATGCTGGGGGTAGATTTAGGGTTTAGGGTAGCACAGTGGTGTTTGTGAAGTGTAGGTGGTCGTGCTGGGGGTAGTGTTTTAGGGTTTAGGGTAGCACAGTGGTGTTTGTGAAGTGTAGGGGGTCGTGCTGGGGGTAGTGTTTTAGGGTTTAGGGTAGCGCAGTGGTGTTTGTGAAGTGTAGGGGGTCGTGCTGGGGGTAGTGTTTTAGGGTTTAGGCTAGCGCAGTGGTGTTTGGGTAGTGTAGGGGGTCATGCTGGGGGTAGTGTTTTAGGGTTTAGGGTAGCCGCAGTGGTGGTTTGGGTAGTGTAGGGGTCGTGCTGGGGTAGTGTTTTAGGGTTTAGGGTAGCGCAGTGGTGTTTGTGTAGTTTAGGGGTCATGCTGGGGGTAGTGTTTTAGGGTTTAGGGTAGCGCAGTGGTGTTTGTGTAGTGTAGGGGGTCGTGCTGGGGGTAGTGTTTTAGGGTTTAGGGTAGTGCAGTGGTGTTTGTGTAGTGTAGGGGGTAGTGTTTTAGGGTTTAGGGTAGAGCAGTGGTGTTTGTGTAGTGAAGGGGGTCATGCTGGGGGTAGTGTTTTAGGGTTTAGGGTAGTGCAGTGGTGTTTGTGTGGTGTAGGGGGTTGTGTTTTAGGGTTTAGGGTAGTGCAGTGGTGTTTGGGTAGTGTAGGGGGTCGTGCTGGGGGTAGTGTTTTAGGGTTTAGGGTGGTGCAGTGGTGTTTGGGTAGCCTAGTGGTCGTGCAGCGGAGTGACAAGCACTACTACTTAAAAGGTATGAGGGCAGTGCAGTGGCCTTCTCTTTGTATCTGGCAGGAACAACGAGGTTAAAATGCCCTAGTTCCAAAATGTAGAATTAGTGCTACAACGGTCTTCAAGAGGACCCGTGATGGATGCTGCTTCTGCCTCCCGTGCCCTGGAGGCGGCACATGGGTCACGCGGTACGGTCATACTGCGGTGGGACGCACACTCGTTGACCTCTCATGGCACTGCTCCACACTTCGGTGAGGACGCTTTCCATTAGCTGTGTTTTCTGATGACGTGTCACGACGGCCCGTCCAACAACAGAACTGTTTTAGGGTTTACTGAAGAACAGGGGCCAGCTTCGATCGGTAAACAGCCGTTACAACGACTTTTTTACTTCACGATACCATTACAACGCATGCATTACCACACATGCGTTAGTACATCGCGAAGTCATTACTACGCATTTTTTTAGAACGAATGGTCATTTACCACGCATGCCTTTAGCGAATTTCATTGTAAAGGTATGTATGGTAAATGACCATGCGTTCTAAAAAAGTATAGATGTTCCACGATCGTTGTAAGGAAACAGAGGTTGTTCCGTTTCCTCACGACTACGTGCAGCGCCCCTCAGAGACGACGTGGAGTAGTGATCCACGAGGAGTTAGGGTAGTGCAGTGAGTGTTTGTGTAGTGTAGGGATTGGGCATGGGGTGGGGGTTAGTGTTTTAGGGTTTAGGGTAGTGCAGTGGTGTTTGTGTAGTGTAGGGGGTCGTGCTGGGGGTAGTGTTTTAGGGTTTAGGGTAGTGCAGTGGTGTTTGTGTAGTGTAGGGGGTCATGCTGGGGGTAGTGTTTTAGGGTTTAGGGTAGTGCAGTGGTGTTTGGGTAGTGTAGGGGGTCATGCTGGGGGTAGTGTTTTAGGGTTTAGGGTAGTGCAGTGGTGTTTGGGTAGTGTAGGGGGTCGTGCTGGGGGTAGTGTTTTAGGGTTTAGGGTAGTGCAGTGGTGTTTGTGTAGTGTAGGGGGTCGTGCTGGGGATAGTGTTTTAGGGTTTAGGGTAGTGCAGTGGTGTTTGGGTAGTGTAGGGGGTCGTGCTGGGGGTAGTATTTTAGGGTTTAGGGTAGTGCAGTGGTGTTTGGGTAGTGTAGGGGGTCGTGCTGGGGGTAGTGTTTTAGGGTTTAGGGTAGTGCAGTGGTGTTTGTGTAGTGTAGGGGGTCGTGCTGGGGTAGTGTTTTAGGGTTTAGGGTAGTGCAGTGGTGTTTGGGTAGTGTAGGGGGTCGTGCTGGGGGTAGTGTTTTAGGGTTTAGGGTAGTGCAGTGGTGTTTGGGTAGTGTAGGGGGTCGTGCTGGGGGTAGTGTTTTAGGGTTTAGGGTAGTGCAGTGGTGTTTGTGTAGTATAGGGGGTTGTGCTGGGGGTAGTGTTTTAGGGTTTAGGGTAGTGCAGTGGTGTTTGGGTAGTGTAGGGGTCATGCTGGGGGTAGTGTTTTAGGGTTTAGGGTAGTGCAGTGGTGTTTGGGTAGTGTAGGGGGTCGTGCTGGGGTAGTGTTTTAGGGTTTAGGGTAGTGCAGTGGTGTTTGGGTAGTGTAGGGGGTCGTGCTGGGGGTAGTGTTTTAGGGTTTAGGGTAGTGCAGTGGTGTTTGGGTAGTGTAGGGGTCGTGCTGGGGGTAGTGTTTTAGGGTTTAGGGTAGTGCAGTGGTGTTTGTGTAGTGTAGGGGGTCGTGCTGGGGGTAGTGTTTTAGGGTTTAGGGTAGTGCAGTGGTGTTTGGGTAGTGTAGGGGGTCGTGCTGGGGGTAGATTTAGGTTTAGGGTAGTGCAGTGGTGTTTGTGTAGTGTAGGGGTCGTGCTGGGGGTAGTGTTTTAGGGTTTAGGGTAGTGCAGTGGTGTTTGTGTAGTGTAGGGAGTCGTGCTGGGGGTAGTGTTTTAGGGTTTAGGGTAGTGCAGTGGTGTTTGGGTAGTGTAGGGGTCATGCTGGGGGTAGTGTTTTAGGGTTTAGGGTAGTGCAGTGGTGTTTGGGTAGTGTAGGGGGTCGTGCTGGGGGTAGTGTTTTAGGGTTTAGGGTAGTGCAGTGGTGTTTGTGTAGTGTAGGGGGTCGTGCTGGGGGTAGTGTTTTAGGGTTTAGGGTAGTGCAGTGGTGTTTGGGTAGTGTAGGGGGTCATGCTGGGGGTAGTGTTTTAGGGTTTAGGGTAGTGCAGTGGTGTTTGGGTAGTGTAGGGCGTCGTGCTGGGGGTAGTGTTTTAGGGTTTAGGGTAGTGCAGTGGTGTTTGGGTAGTGTAGGGGGTCATGCTGGGGGTAGTGTTTTAGGGTTTAGGGTAGTGCAGTGGTGTTTGGGTAGTGTAGGGGGTCGTGCTGGGGGTAGTGTGTTAGGGTTTAGGGTAGTGCAGTGGTGTTTGGGTAGTGTAGTGTGTCATGCTGGGGGTAGTGTTTTAGGGTTTAGGGTAGCGCAGTGGTGTTTGGGTAGTGTAGGGGGTCATGCTGGGGGTAGTGTTTTAGGGTTTAGGGTAGCTGCAGTGGTGTTTGGGTAGTGTAGGGGGTCGTGCTGGGGGTAGTGTTTTAGGGTTTAGGGTAGTGCAGTGGTGTTTGTGTAGTGTAGGGGGTCGTGCTGGGGGTAGTGTTTTAGGGTTTAGGGTAGTGCAGTGGTGTTTGGGTAGTGTAGGGGGTCGTGCTGGGGGTAGTGTTTTAGGGTTTAGGGTAGTGCAGTGGTGTTTGGGTAGTGTAGGGGGTCGTGCTGGGGGTAGTGTTTTAGGGTTTAGGGTAGTGCAGTGGTGTTTGTGTAGTGTAGGGGGTCGTGCTGGGGGTAGTGTTTTAGGGTTTAGGGTAGTGCAGTGGTGTTTGGGTAGTGTAGGGGGTCGTGCTGGGGGTAGTGTTTTAGGGTTTAGGGTAGTGCAGTGGTGTTTGGGTAGTGTAGGGGGTCGTGCTGGGGGTAGTGTTTTAGGGTTTAGGGTAGTGCAGTGGTGTTTGGGTAGTGTAGGGGGTCGTGCTGGGGGTAGTGTTTTAGGGTTTAGGGTAGTGCAGTGGTGTTTGTGTAGTGTAGGGGGTCGTGCTGGGGGTAGTGTTTTAGGGTTTAGGGTAGTGCAGTGGTGTTTGGGTAGTGTAGGGGGTCGTGCTGGGGGTAGTGTTTTAGGGTTTAGGGTAGTGCAGTGGTGTTTGGGTAGTGTAGGGGGTCGTGCTGGGGGTAGTGTTTTAGGGTTTAGGGTAGTGCAGTGGTGTTTGTGTAGTGTAGGGGGTCGTGCTGGGGGTAGTGTTTTAGGGTTTAGGGTAGTGCAGTGGTGTTTGGGTAGTGTAGGGGGTCGTGCTGGGGGTAGTGTTTTAGGGTTTAGGGTAGTGCAGTGGTGTTTGGGTAGTGTAGGGGGTCGTGCTGGGGGTAGTGTTTTAGGGTTTAGGGTAGTGCAGTGGTGTTTGGGTAGTGTAGGGGGTCGTGCTGGGGGTAGTGTTTTAGGGTTTAGGGTAGTGCAGTGGTGTTTGTGTAGTGTAGGGGGTCGTGCTGGGGGTAGTGTTTTAGGGTTTAGGGTAGTGCAGTGGTGTTTGTGTAGTGTAGGGGGTCGTGCTGGGGGTAGTGTTTTAGGGTTTAGGGTAGTGCAGTGGTGTTTGGGTAGTGTAGGGGGTCATGCTGGGGGTAGTGTTTTAGGGTTTAGGGTAGTGCAGTGGTGTTTGTGTAGTGTAGGGGGTCGTGCTGGGGGTAGTGTTTTAGGGTTTAGGGTAGTGCAGTGGTGTTTGGGTAGTGTAGGGGGTCGTGCTGGGGGTAGTGTTTTAGGGTTTAGGGTAGTGCAGTGGTGTTTGTGTAGTGTAGGGGGTCGTGCTGGGGGTAGTGTTTTAGGGTTTAGGGTAGTGCAGTGGTGTTTGTGTAGTGTAGGGGGTCGTGCTGGGGGTAGTGTTTTAGGGTTTAGGGTAGTGCAGTGGTGTTTGTGTAGTGTAGGGGGTCATGCTGGGGGTAGTGTTTTAGGGTTTAGGGTAGTGCAGTGGTGTTTGGGTAGTGTAGGGGGTCGTGCTGGGGGTAGTGTTTTAGGGTTTAGGGTAGTGCAGTGGTGTTTGTGTAGTGTAGGGGGTCGTGCTGGGGGTAGTGTTTTAGGGTTTAGGGTAGTGCAGTGGTGTTTGGGTAGTGTAGGGGGTCGTGCTGGGGTAGTGTTTTAGGGTTTAGGGTAGTGCAGTGGTGTTTGGGTAGTGTAGGGGGTCATGCTGGGGGTAGTGTTTTAGGGTTTAGGGTAGTGCAGTGGTGTTTGTGTAGTGTAGGGGGTCGTGCTGGGGGTAGTGTTTTAGGGTTTAGGGTAGTGCAGTGGTGTTTGTGTAGTGTAGGGGGTCGTGCTGGGGGTAGTGTTTTAGGGTTTAGGGTAGTGCAGTGGTGTTTGTGTAGTGTAGGGGGTCGTGCTGGGGGTAGTGTTTTAGGGTTTAGGGTAGTGCAGTGGTGTTTGGGTAGTGTAGGGGGTCGTGCTGGGGGTAGTGTTTTAGGGTTTAGGGTAGTGCAGTGGTGTTTGTGTAGTGTAGGGGGTCGTGCTTGGGGTAGATGTAGGGTTTAGGGTAGTGCAATGGTGTTTGGGTAGTGTAGGGGGTCGTGCTGGGGTGGTGTTTAAGGGTTTAGGGTAGTGCAGTGGTGTTTGGGTAGTGTAGGGGGTCGTGCTGGGGTAGTGTTTTAGGGTTTAGGGTAGTGCAGTGGTGTTTGGGTAGTGTAGGAGGTCGTGCTGGGGGTAGTGTTTTAGGGTTTAGGGTAGTGCAGTGGTGTTTGGGTAGTGTAGGGGGTCATGCTGGGGGTAGTGTTTTAGGGTTTAGGGTAGTGCAGTGGTGTTTGGGTAGTGTAGGGGGTCGTGCTGGGGGTAGTGTTTTAGGGTTTAGGGTAGTGCAGTGGTGTTTGGGTAGTGTAGGGGGTCGTGCTGGGGGTAGTGTTTTAGGGTTTAGGGTAGTGCAGTGGTGTTTGGGTAGTGTAGGGGGTCGTGCTGGGGGTAGTGTTTTAGGGTTTAGGGTAGTGCAGTGGTGTTTGGGTAGTGTAGGGGGTCGTGCTGGGGGTAGTGTTTTAGGGTTTAGGGTAGTGCAGTGGTGTTTGGGTAGTGTAGGGGGTCGTGCTGGGGGTAGTGTTTTAGGGTTTAGGGTAGTGCAGTGGTGTTTGTGTAGTGTAGGGGGTCGTGCTGGGGGTAGTGTTTTAGGGTTTAGGGTAGTGCAGTGGTGTTTGGGTAGTGTAGGGGGTCGTGCTGGGGGTAGTGTTTTAGGGTTTAGGGTAGTGCAGTGGTGTTTGTGATAGTGTAGGGGGTCGTGCTGGGGGTAGTGTTTAGGGTTTAGGGTAGTGCAGTGGTGTTTGGGTAGTGTAGGGGGTCGTGCTGGGGGTAGTGTTTTAGGGTTTAGGGTAGTGCAGTGGTGTTTGGGTAGTGTAGGGGGTCATGCTGGGGGTAGTGTTTTAGGGTTTAGGGTAGTGCAGTGGTGTTTGGGTAGTGTAGGGGGTCGTGCTGGGGGTAGTGTTTTAGGGTTTAGGGTAGTGCAGTGGTGTTTGGGTAGTGTAGGGGGTCGTGCTGGGGGTAGATTTAGGGTTTAGGGTAGTGCAGTGGTGTTTGGGTAGTGTAGGGAGTCGTGCTGGGGGTAGTGTTTTAGGGTTTAGGGTAGTGCAGTGGTGTTTGGGTAGTGTAGGGTGTCGTGCTGGGGGTAGTGTTTTAGGGTTTAGGGTAGTGCAGTGGTGTTTGGGTAGTGTAGGGGGTCGTGCTGGGGGTAGTGTTTTAGGGTTTAGGGTAGTGCAGTGGTGTTTGGGTAGTGTAGGGGGTCGTGCTGGGGGTAGTGTTTTAGGGTTTAGGGTAGTGCAGTGGTGTTTGGGTAGTGTAGGGGGTCGTGCTGGGGGTAGTGTTTTAGGGTTTAGGGTAGTGCAGTGGTGTTTGGGTAGTGTAGGGGGTCGTGCTGGGGGTAGTGTTTTAGGGTTTAGGGTAGTGCAGTGGTGTTTGTGTAGTGTAGGGGGTCGTGCTGGGGGTAGTGTTTTAGGGTTTAGGGTAGTGCAGTGGTGTTTGGGTAGTGTAGGGGGTCGTGCTGGGGGTAGTGTTTTAGGGTTTAGGGTAGTGCAGTGGTGTTTGGGTAGTGTAGGGGGTCGTGCTGGGGGTAGTGTTTTAGGGTTTAGGGTAGTGCAGTGGTGTTTGGGTAGTGTAGGGGGTCGTGCTGGGGGTAGTGTTTTAGGGTTTAGGGTAGTGCAGTGGTGTTTGGGTAGTGTAGGGAGTCGTGCTGGGGGTAGTGTTTTAGGGTTTAGGGTAGTGCAGTGGTGTTTGGGTAGTGTAGGGGGTCGTGCTGGGGGTAGTGTTTTAGGGTTTAGGGTAGTGCAGTGGTGTTTGGGTAGTGTAGGGGGTCGTGCTGGGGGTAGTGTTTTAGGGTTTAGGGTAGTGCAGTGGTGTTTGGGTAGTGTAGGGGTCGTGCTGGGGGTAGTGTTTTAGGGTTTAGGGTAGTGCAGTGGTGTTTGGGTAGTGTAGGGGGTCGTGCTGGGGGTAGTGTTTTAGGGTTTAGGGTAGCGCAGTGGTGTTTGGGTAGTGTAGGGGGTCGTGCTGGGGGTAGTGTTTTAGGGTTTAGGGTAGCACAGTGGTGTTTGTGTAGTGTAGGGGGTCGTGCTGGGGTAGTGTTTTAGGGTTTAGGGTAGCGCAGTGGTGTTTGGGTAGTGTAGGGGGTCGTGCTGGGGGTAGATTTAGGGTTTAGGGTAGCGCAGTGGTGTTTGTGAAGTGTAGGGGGTCGTGCTGGGGGTAGTGTTTTAGGGTAGCGCAGTGGTGTTTGTGTAGTGTAGGGGGTCGTGCTGGGGGTAGTGTTTTAGGGTTTAGGGTAGCGCAGTGGTGTTTGGGTAGTGTAGGGGGTCATGCTGGGGGTAGTGTTTTAGGGTTTAGGGTAGCGCAGTGGTGTTTGGGTAGTGTAGGGGGTCATGCTGGGGGTAGGTTTTGGGTTTAGGGTAGCGCAGTGGTGTTTGTGTAGTGTAGGGGGTCGTGCTGGGGGTAGTGTTTTAGGGTTTAGGGTAGCACAGTGGTGTTTGTGAAGTGTAGGGGGTCGTGTTGGGGGTAGTGTTTTAGGGTTTAGGGTAGCGCAGTGGTGTTTGTGAAGTGTAGGGGGTCGTGTTGGGGGTAGTGTTTTAGGGTTTAGCCTAGCGCAGTGGTGTTTGGGTAGTGTAGGGGGTCATGCTGGGGGTAGTGTTTTAGGGTTTAGGGTACCGCAGTGGTGGTTTGGGTAGTGTAGGGGGTCGTGCTGGGGTAGTGTTTTAGGGTTTAGGGTAGCGCAGTGGTGTTTGTGTAGTTTAGGGGGTCATGCTGGGGGTAGTGTTTTAGGGTTTAGGGTAGCGCAGTGGTGTTTGTGTAGTGTAGGGGGTCGTGCTGGGGTAGTGTTTTAGGGTTTAGGGTAGTGCAATGGTGTTTGTGTAGTGTAGGGGGTAGTGTTTTAGGGTTTAGGGTAGAGCAGTGGTGTTTGTGTAGTGAAGGGGGTCATGCTGGGGGTAGTGTTTTAGGGTTTAGGGTAGTGCAGTGGTGTTTGTGTGGTGTAGGGGGTTGTGTTTTAGGGTTTAGGGTAGTGCAGTGGTGTTTGGGTAGTGTAGGGGGTCGTGCTGGGGGTAGTGTTTTAGGGTTTAGGGTGGTGCAGTGGTGGGAAGCCCAGTCGTGTGCAGCGAAGTGACAAGCACCACTACCCACAAAAAAGGTAACGAGGGCAGTGAATAACACAGGATCTTCTCTTTGTATCTGGCAGGAACAACGAGGTTAAAATGCCCTAGTTCCAAAATGTAGAATTAGTGCTACAACGGTCTTCAAGAGGACCCGTGATGGATGCTGCTTCTGCCTCCCGTGCCCTGGAGGCGGCACATGGGTCACGCGGTACGGTCATACTGCGGTGGGACGCACACTCGTTGACCTCTCATGGCACTGCTCCACACTTCGGGGAGGACGCTTTCCATTAGCTGTGTTTTCTGATGACGTGTCGCGCCGGCCCCGTCCAACAACAGAACTCCTTTAGATCCAAACAGACTCTTCCACTCTCTCACCGGAAGTGAAACCAGGCCACGCAGACACTTTCACAATACAACAGCCGGGAATGCCCTTTTCGGTAAAAAAACCACATTCCTTCCTCCTAATTTATCAAATAAACGACTCACTGAAAAACAGGGGCCAGCTTCGATCGGTAAACAGCCGTTACAACGACTTTTTTACTTCACGATACCATTACAACGCATGCATTACCACACATGCGTTGTACATCGCGAAGTCATTACTACGCATTTTTTTAGAACGAATGGTCATTTACCACGCATGCCTTTACAACGAATTTCATTGTAAAGGTATGTATGGTAAATGACCATGCGTTCTAAAAAAATATAGATGTTCCACATCGTTGTAAGGAAACAGAGGTTGTTCCGTTTCCTCACAACTACGTGCAACGCCCCTCAGAGACGACGTGAAGCAGGAACCACGAGGAGAGAGGAACCATGAGGAGTGAGAGGTAAGGGGGATTGGGCATGGGGTGGGGGTTACTTTTCTTGGGTTTAGGGTAGTGCAGTGGTGTTTTTGTAGTGTAGGGGGTTGTGCTGGGGGTAGTGTTTTAGGGTTTAGGGTAGTGCAGTGGTGTTTGTGTAGTGTAGGGGTCATGCTGGGGGTAGTGTTTTAGGGTTTAGGGTAGTGCAGTGGTGTTTGGGTAGTGTAGGGGGTCATGCTGGGGGTTGGGTTTTAGGGTTTAGGGTAGTGCAGTGGTGTTTGGGTAGTGTAGGGGGTCGTGCTGGGGGGTAGTGTTTTTGGGTTTAGGGTAGTGCAGTGGTGTTTGTGTACTGTAGGGGGTCATGCTGGGGCTAGTGTTTTAGGGTTTAGGGTAGTGCAGTGGTGTTTGGGTAGTGTAGGGGGTCGTGCTGGGGTAGATTTAGGGTTTAGGGTAGTGCAGTGGTGTTTGGGTAGTGTAGGGAGTCGTGCTGGGGGTAGTGTTTTAGGGTTTAGGGTAGTGCAGTGGTGTTTGTGTAGTGTAGGGGGTCGTCCTGGGGGTAGTGTTTTAGGGTTTAGGGTAGTGCAGTGGTGTTTGGGTACTGTAGGGGGTCGTGCTGGGAGTAGATTTAGGGTTTAGGGTAGTGCAGTGGTGTTTGGGTAGTGTAGGGAGTCGTGCAGGGGGTAGTGTTTTAGGGTTTAGGGTAGTGCAGTGGTGTTTGTGTAGTATAGGGGGTAGTGCTGGGGGTAGTGTTTTAGGGTTTAGGGTAGTGCAGTGGTGTTTGGGTAGTGTAGAGGGTCGTGCTGGGGGTAGTGTTTTAGGGTTTAGGGTAGTGCAGTGGTGTTTGTGTAGTGTAGGGGGTTGTGTTGGGGCTAGTGTTTTAGGGTTTAGGGTAGTGCAGTGATGTGTGGGTAGTGTAGGGGGTCGTGCTGGGGGTAGTGTTTTAGGGTTAGGGTAGTGCAGTGGTGTTTGTGTAGTGTAGTGGTCATGCTGGGGGTAGTGTTTTAGGGTTTAGGGTAGTGCAGTGGTGTTTGTGTAGTGTAGGGAGTCGTGCTGGGGGTAGATTTAGGGGGTAGGGTAGTGCAGTGGTGTTTGGGTAGTGTAGGGAGTCATGCTTGGGGTAGTGTTTTAGGGTTTAGGGTAGTGCAGTGGTGTTTGGGTAGTGTAGGGGGTCGTGCTGGGGGTAGTGTTTTAGGGTTTAGGGTAGTGCAGTGGTGTTTGTGTAGTGTAGGGGGTCGTGCTGGGTGTAGTGTTTTAGGGTTTAGGGTAGTGCAGTGGTGTTTGGGTAGTGTAGGGGGTATTGCTGAGGGTAGTGTTTTAGGGTTTAGGGTAGTGCAGTGGTGTTTGGGTAGTGTAGGGGGTCGTGCTGGGGGTAGTGTTTTACGATTTAGGATAGTGCAGTGGTGTTTGTGTAGTGTAGGGGGTCGTGCTGGGGGTAGTGTTTTATGATTTCGGTTAGTGAAGTGGTGTTTGTGGAGTGTAGGGGGTCGTGCTGGGGGTAGTGTTTTAGGGTTTAGGGTAGTGCAGTGGTGTTTGTGTAGTGTAGGGGTGTGCTGTGTTTTAGGGTTTAGGGTAGTGCAGTGGTGTTTGGGTAGAGTAGGGGGTCGTGCTGGGGGTAGTGTTTTAGGGTTTAGGGTACTGCAGTGGTGTGTGGGTAGTGTAGGGGGTCGTGCTGGGGGTAGTGTTTTAGGGTTTAGTGTAGTGCAGTGGTGTTTGTGTAGTGTAGGGGGTCATGCTGGGGTGGATTTAGGGTTTAGGGTAGTGCAGTGTTGTTTGGGTAGTGTAGGGGGTCGTGCTGGGGGTAGTGTTTTAGGGTTTAGTGTAGTGCAGTGGTATTTGGGTAGTGTAGGGGGTCGTGCTGGGGTAGTGTTTTAGGGTTTAGGGTAGTGCAGTGGTGTTTGTGTCGTGTAGGGGGTTGTGCTGGGGGTAGTGTTTTAGGGTTTAGGGTAGTGCAGTGGTGTTTGGGTAGTGTAGGGGGTCGTGCTGGGGGTAGTGTTTTAGGGTTTAGGGTAGTGCAGTGGTGTTTGGGTAGTGTAGGGGGTCGTGCTGGGGGTAGTGTTTTAGGGTTTAGGGTAGCGCAGTAGTGTTTGGGTAGTGTAGGGGGTCGTGCTGGGGGTAGTGTTTTAGGGTTTAGGGTAGCGCAGTGGTGTTTGGGTAGTGTAGGGGGTCATGCTGGGGGTAGTGTTTAAGGGTTTAGGGTAGCGCAGTGGTGTTTGGGTAGTGTAGGGGGTCGTGCTGGGGGTAGTGATTTAGGGATTAGGGTAGTGCAGTGGTGTTTGGGTAGTGTAGGGGGTCGTGCTGGGGGTAGTGTTTTAGGGTTTAGGATAGCGCAGTGGTGTTTGGGTAGTGTAGGTGGTCGTGCTGGGGGTAGTGTTTTAGGGTTTAGGGTAGTGCAGTGGTGTTTGTGTAGTGTAGGGGGTCGTGTTGGGGGTAGTGTTTTAGGGTTTAGGGTAGTGCAGTGGTGTGTGGGTAGTGTAGGGGGTCGTGCTGGGGGTAGTGTTTTAGGGTAGTGCAGTGGTGTTTGTGTAGTGTAGGGGTCATGCTGGGGGTAGTGTTTTAGGGTTTAGGGTAGTGCAGTGGTGTTTGTGTAGTGTAGGGAGTCGTGCTGGGGGTAGATTTAGGGTGTAGGGTAGTGCAGTGGTGTTTGGGTAGTGTAGGGAGTCATGCTTGGGGTAGTGTTTTAGGGTTTAGGGTAGTGCAGTGGTGTTTGGGTAGTGTAGGGGGTCGTGCTGGGGGTAGTGTTTTAGGGTTTAGGGTAGTGCAGTGGTGTTTGTGTGGTGTAGGGGGTCGTGCTGGGTGTAGTGTTTTAGGGTTTAGGGTAGTGCAGTGGTGTTTGGGTAGTGTAGGGGGTATTGCTGGGGGTAGTGTTTTAGGGTTTAGGGTAGTGCAGTGGTGTTTGGGTAGTGTAGGGGGTCGTGCTGGGGTAGTGTTTTACGGTTTAGGGTAGTGAAGTGGTGTTTGTGTAGTGTAGGGGGTCGTGCTGGGGGTAGTGTTTTAGGATTTAGGTTAGTGAAGTGGTGTTTGTGTAGTGTAGGGGGTCGTGATGGGGGTAGTGTTTTAGGGTTTAGGGTAGTGCAGTGGTGTTTGTGTAGTGTAGGGGGTCGTGTTTTAGGGTTTAGGGTAGTGCAGTGGTGTTTGGGTAGAGTAGGGGGTCGTGCTGGGGGTAGTGTTTTAGGGTTTAGGGTACTGCAGTGGTGTGTGGGTAGTGTAGGGGGTCGTGCTGGGGGTAGTGTTGTAGGGTTTAGGGTAGTGCAGTGGTGTTTGTGTAGTGTAGGGGGTCATGCTGGGGGTGGATTTAGGGTTTAGGGTAGTGCAGTGGTGTTTGGGTAGTGTAGGGGGTCGTGCTGGGGGTAGTGTTTTAGGATTTAGTGTAGTGCAGTGGTGTTTGGGTAGTGTAGGGGGTCGTGCTGGGGGTAGTGTTTTAAAGTTTAGGGTAGTGCAGTGGTGTTTGTGTAGTGTAGGAGGTTGTGCTGGGGGTAGTGTTTTAGGGTTAAGGGTAGTGCAGTGGTGTTTGGGTAGTGTAGGGGGTCGTGCTGGGGGTAGTGTTTTAGGGTTTAGGGTAGTGCAATGGTGTTTGGGTAGTGTAGGGGGTCGTGCTGGGGGTAGTGTTTTAGGGTTTAGGGTAGCGCAGTGGTGTTTGGGTAGTGTAGGGGGTCGTGCTGGGGGTAGTGTTTTAGGGTTTAGGGTAGCGCAGTGGTGTTTGGGTAGTGTAGGGGTTCATGCTGGGGGTAGATTTAGGGTTTAGGGTAGTGCAGTGGTGTTTGGGTAGTGTAGGGGGTCGTGCTGGGGGTAGTGTTTTAGGGTTTAGGATAGCGCTGTGGTGTTTGGGTAGTGTAGGTGGTCGTGCTGGGGGTAGTGTTTTAGGGTTTAGGGTAGCACAGTGGTGTTTGTGTAGTGTAGGGGGTCGTGCTGGATGTAGATTTAGGGTGTAGGGTAGCGCAGTGGTGTTTGGGTAGTGTAGGGGGTCGTCCTGGGGGTAGATTTAGGGTTTAGGGTAGCGCAGTGGTGTTTGTGTAGTGTATGGGGTCGTGCTGGGGATAGTGTTTTAGGGTAGCGCAGTGGTGTTTGTGTAGTGTTGGGGGTCGTGCTGGGGGTAGTGTTTTAGGGTTTAGGGTAGCGCAGTGGTGTTTGTGTAGTTTAGGGGGTCATGCTGGGGGTAGTGTTTTAGGGTTTAGGGTAGCGCAGTGGTGTTTGTGTAGTGTAGGGGGTCGTGCTGGGGGTAGTGTTTTAGGGTTTAGGGTAGTGCAGTGGTGTTTGTGTAGTGTAGGGGGTAGTGTTTTAGGGTTTAGGGTAGAGCAGTGGTGTTTGTGTAGTGAAGGGGGTCATGCTGGGGGTAGTGTTTTAGGGTTTAGGGTAGTGCAGTGGTGTTTGTGTGGTGTAGGGGGTTGTGTTTTAGGGTTTAGGGTAGTGCAGTGGTGTTTGGGTAGTGTAGGGGGTCGTGCTGGGGGTAGTGTTTTAGGGTTTAGGGTGGTGCAGTGGTGGGAAGCCCAGTCGTGTGCAGCGAAGTGACAAGCACCACTACCCACAAAAAGGTAACGAGGGCAGTGAATAACACAGGATCTTCTCTTTGTATCTGGCAGGAACAACGAGGTTAAAATGCCCTAGTTCCAAAATGTAGAATTAGTGCTACAACGGTCTTCAAGAGGACCCGTGATGGATGCTGCTTCTGCCTCCCGTAACCTGGAGGCGGCACATGGGTCACGCGGTACGGTCATACTGCGGTGGGACGCACACTCGTTGACCTCTCATGGCACTGCTCCACACTTCGGGGAGGACGCTTTCCATTAGCTGTGTTTTCTGATGACGTGTCGCGGCGGCCCCGTCCAACAACAGAACTCCTTTAGATCCAAACAGACTCTTCCACTCTCTCACCGGAAGTGAAACCAGGCCACGCAGACACTTTTCGGTAAAAAAACCACATTCCTTCCTCCTAATTTATCAAATAAACGACTCACTGAAAAACAGGGGCCAGCTTCGATCGGCAAACAGCCGTTACAACGACTTTTTTACTTCACGATACCATTACAACGCATGCATTACCACACATGCGTTGTACATCGCGAAGTCATTACTACGCATTTTTTAGAACGAATGGTCATTTACCACGCATGCCTTTACAACGAATTTCGTTGTAAAGGTATGTATGGTAAATGACCATGCGTTCTAAAAATGTAGATGTTCCACATCGTTGTAAGGAAACAGAGGTTGTTCCGTTTCCTCACAACTACGTGCAACGCCCCTCAGAGACGACGTGAAGCAGGAACCACGAGGAGAGAGGAACCATGAGGAGTGAGAGGTAAGGGGGATTGGGCATGGGGTGGGGGTTACTTTTCTTGGGTTTAGGGTAGTGCAGTGGTGTTTGTGTAGTGTAGGGGGTTGTGCTGGGGGTAGTGTTTTAGGGTTTAGGGTAGTGCAGTGGTGTTTGTGTAGTGTAGGGGGTCATGCTGGGGGTAGTGTTTAGGGTTTAGGGTAGTGCAGTGGTGTTTGTGTAGTGTAGGGGGTCATGCTGGGGTAGTGTTTTAGGGTTTAGGGTAGTGCAGTGGTGTTTGGGTAGTGTAGGGGGTCATGCTGGGGGTTGGGGTTTAGGGTTTAGGGTAGTGCAGTGGTGTTTGGGTAGTGTAGGGGGTCGTGCTGGGGGTAGTGTTTAGGGTTTAGGGTAGTGCAGTGGTGTTTGTGTAGTGTAGGGGGTCATGCTGGGGCTAGTGTTTTAGGGTTTAGGGTAGTGCAGTGGTGTTTGGGTAGTGTAGGGGGTCGTGCTGGGGTAGATTTAGGGTTTAGGGTAGTGCAGTGGTGTTTGGGTAGTGTAGGGAGTCGTGCTGGGGGTAGTGTTTAGGGTTTAGGGTAGTGCAGTGGTGTTTGTGTAGTGTAGGGGGTCGTCCTGGGGGTAGTGTTTTAGGGTTTAGGGTTGTGCAGTGGTGTTTGGGTACTGTAGGGGGTCGTGCTGGGGGTAGATTTAGGGTTTAGGGTAGTGCAGTGGTGTTTGGGTAGTGTAGGGAGTCATGCAGGGGGTAGTGTTTTAGGGTTTAGGGTAGTGCAGTGGTGTTTGTGTAGTATAGGGGGTAGTGCTGGGGGTAGTGTTTTAGGGTTTAGGGTAGTGCAGTGGTGTTTGGGTAGTGTAGAGGGTCGTGCTGGGGGTAGTGTTTTAGGGTTTAGGGTAGTGCAGTGGTGTTTGTGTAGTGTAGGGGGATGTGTTGGGGGTAGTGTTTTAGGGTTTAGGGTAGTGCAGTGGTGTGTGGGTAGTGTAGGGGGTCGTGCTGGGGGTAGTGTTTTAGGGTAGTGCAGTGGTGTTTGTGTAGTGTAGGGGTCATGCTGGGGGTAGTGCTTTAGGGTTTAGGGTAGTGCAGTGGTGTTTGTGTAGTGTAGGGAGTCGTGCTGGGGGTAGATTTAGGGGGTAGGGTAGTGCAGTGGTGTTTGGGTAGTGTAGGGAGTCATGCTTGGGGTAGTGTTTTAGGGTTTAGGGTAGTGCAGTGGTGTTTGGGTAGTGTAGGGGGTCGTGCTGGGGGTAGTGTTTTAGGGTTTAGGGTAGTGCAGTGGTGTTTGTGTAGTGTAGGGGGTCGTGCTGGGTGTAGTGTTTTAGGGTTTAGGGTAGTGCAGTGGTGTTTGGGTAGTGTAGGGGGTATTGCTGGGGGTTGTGTTTTAGGGTTTAGGGTAGTGCAGTGGTGTTTGGGTAGTGTAGGGGGTCGTGCTGGGGGTAGTGTTTTATGGTTTAGGGTAGTGCAGTGGTGTTTGTGTAGTGTAGGGGGTCGTGCTGGGGGTAGTGTTTTATGATTTCGGTTAGTGAAGTGGTGTTTGTGTAGTGTAGGGGGTCATGCTGGGGTAGTGTTTTAGGGTTTAGGGTAGTGCAGTGGTGTTTGTGTAGTGTAGGGGGTGCGTGTTTTAGGGTTTAGGGTAGTGCAGTGGTGTTTGGGTAGAGTAGGGGGTCGTGCTGGGGGTAGTGTTTTAGGGTTTAGTTTACTGCAGTGGTGTGTGGGTAGTGTAGGGGGTCGTGCTGGGGGTAGTGTTTTAGGGTTTAGTGTAGTGCAGTGGTGTTTGTGTAGTGTAGGGGGTCATGCTGGGGGTGGATTTAGGGTTTAGGGTAGTGCAGTGGTGTTTGGGTAGTGTAGGGGGTCGTGCTGGGGGTAGTGTTTTAGGGTTTAGTGTAGTGCAGTGGTGTTTGGGTAGTGTAGGGGGTCGTGCTGGGGTAGTGTTTTAGGGTTTAGGGTAGTGCAGTGGTGTTTGTGTAGTGTAGGGGGTCGTGCTGGGGGTAGTGTTTTAGGGTTTAGGGTAGTGCAGTGGTGTTTGGGTAGTGTAGGGGGTCGTGCTGGGGGTAGTGTTTTAGGGTTTAGGGTAGTGCAATGGTGTTTGGGTAGTGTAGGGGGTCGTGCTGGGGGTAGTGTTTTAGGGTTTAGGGTAGCGCAGTGGTGTTTGGGTAGTGTAGGGGGTCGTGCTGGGGGTAGTGTTTTAGGGTTTAGGGTAGCGCAGTGGTGTTTGGGTAGTGTAGGGGGTCATGCTGGGGGTAGTGTTTAAGGGTTTAGGGTAGCGCAGTGGTGTTTTGGTAGTGTAGGGGGTCATGCTGGGGGTAGTGATTTAGGGTTTAGGGTAGCGCAGTGGTGTTTGGGTAGTGTAGGTGGTCGTGCTGGGGGTAGTGTTTTAGGGTTTAGGATAGCGCAGTGGTGTTTGGGTAGTGTAGGTGGTCGTGCTGGGGGTAGTGTTTTAGGGTTTAGGGTAGCACAGTGGTGTTTGTGTAGTGTAGGGGGTCGTGCTGGATGTAGATTTAGGGTGTAGGGTAGCGCAGTGGTGTTTGGGTAGTGTAGGGGGTCGTCCTGGGGGTAGATTTAGGGTTTAGGGTAGCGCAGTGGTGTTTGTGTAGTGTATGGGGTCGTGCTGGGGATAGTGTTTTAGGGTAGCGCAGTGGTGTTTGTGTAGTGTAGGGGGTCGTGCTGGGGGTAGTGTTTTAGGGTTTAGGGTAGCGCAGTGGTGTTTGTGTAGTTTAGGGGTCAAGCTAGGGGTAGTGTTTTAGGGTTTAGGGTAGCGCAGTGGTGTTTGTGTAGTGTAGGGGGTCGTGCTGGGGGTAGTGTTTTAGGGTTTAGGGTAGTGCAGTGGTGTTTGTGTAGTGTAGGGGGTAGTGTTTTAGGGTTTAGGGTAGAGCAGTGGTGTTTGTGTAGTGAAGGGGGTCATGCTGGGGGTAGTGTTTTAGGGTTTAGGGTAGTGCAGTGGTGTTTGTGTGGTGTAGGGGGTTGTGTTTTAGGGTTTAGGGTAGTGCAGTGGTGTTTGGGTAGTGTAGGGGGTCGTGCTGGGGGTAGTGTTTTAGGGTTTAGGGTGGTGCAGTGGTGGGAAGCCCAGTCGTGTGCAGCGAAGTGACAAGCACCACTACCCACAAAAAGGTAACGAGGGCAGTGAATAACACAGGATCTTCTCTTTGTATCTGGCAGGAACAACGAGGTTAAAATGCCCTAGTTCCAAAATGTAGAATTAGTGCTACAACGGTCTTCAAGAGGACCCGTGATGGATGCTGCTTCTGCCTCCCGTAACCTGGAGGCGGCACATGGGTCACGCGGTACGGTCATACTGCGGTGGGACGCACACTCGTTGACCTCTCATGGCACTGCTCCACACTTCGGGGAGGACGCTTTCCATTAGCTGTGTTTTCTGATGACGTGTCGCGCCGGCCCCGTCCAACAACAGAACTCCTTTAGATCCAAACAGACTCTTCCACTCTCTCACCGGAAGTGAAACCAGGCCACGCAGACACTTTTCGGTAAAAAAACCACATTCCTTCCTCCTAATTTATCAAATAAACGACTCACTGAAAAACAGGGGCCAGCTTCGATCGGCAAACAGCCGTTACAACGACTTTTTTACTTCACGATACCATTACAACGCATGCATTACCACACATGCGTTGTACATCGCGAAGTCATTACTACGCATTTTTTTAGAACGAATGGTCATTTACCACGCATGCCTTTACAACGAATTTCGTTGTAAAGGTATGTATGGTAAATGACCATGCGTTCTAAAAAAATGTAGATGTTCCACATCGTTGTAAGGAAACAGAGGTTGTTCCGTTTCCTCACAACTACGTGCAACGCCCCTCAGAGACGACGTGAAGCAGGAACCACGAGGAGAGAGGAACCATGAGGAGTGAGAGGTAAGGGGGATTGGGCATGGGGTGGGGGTTACTTTTCTTGGGTTTAGGGTAGTGCAGTGGTGTTTGTGTAGTGTAGGGGGTTGTGCTGGGGGTAGTGTTTTAGGGTTTAGGGTAGTGCAGTGGTGTTTGTGTAGTGTAGGGGGTCATGCTGGGGGTAGTGTTTTAGGGTTTAGGGTAGTGCAGTGGTGTTTGGGTAGTGTAGGGGGTCATGCTGGGGGTTGGGTTTTAGGGTTTAGGGTAGTGCAGTGGTGTTTGGGTAGTGTAGGGGGTCGTGCTGGGGGTAGTGTTTAGGGTTTAGGGTAGTGCAGTGGTGTTTGTGTAGTGTAGGGGGTCATGCTGGGGCTAGTGTTTTAGGGTTTAGGGTAGTGCAGTGGTGTTTGGGTAGTGTAGGGGGTCGTGCTGGGGTAGATTTAGGGTTTAGGGTAGTGCAGTGGTGTTTGGGTAGTGTAGGGAGTCGTGCTGGGGGTAGTGTTTAGGGTTTAGGGTAGTGCAGTGGTGTTTGTGTAGTGTAGGGGGTCGTCCTGGGGGTAGTGTTTTAGGGTTTAGGGTTGTGCAGTGGTGTTTGGGTACTGTAGGGGGTCGTGCTGGGGTAGATTTAGGGTTTAGGGTAGTGCAGTGGTGTTTGGGTAGTGTAGGGAGTCATGCAGGGGGTAGTGTTTTAGGGTTTAGGGTAGTGCAGTGGTGTTTGTGTAGTATAGGGGGTAGTGCTGGGGGTAGTGTTTTAGGGTTTAGGGTAGTGCAGTGGTGTTTGGGTAGTATAGAGGGTCGTGCTGGGGGTAGTGTTTTAGGGTTTAGGGTAGTGCAGTGGTGTTTGTGTAGTGTAGGGGGTTGTGTTGGGGGTAGTGTTTTAGGGTTTAGGGTAGTGCAGTGGTGTGTGGGTAGTGTAGGGGGTCGTGCTGGGGGTAGTGTTTTAGGGTAGTGCAGTGGTGTTTGTGTAGTGTAGGGGTCATGCTGGGGGTAGTGTTTTAGGGTTTAGGGTAGTGCAGTGGTGTTTGTGTAGTGTAGGGAGTCGTGCTGGGGGTAGATTTAGGGGTTAGGGTAGTGCAGTGGTGTTTGGGTAGTGTAGGGAGTCATGCTTGGGGTAGTGTTTTAGGGTTTAGGGTAGTGCAGTGGTGTTTGGGTAGTGTAGGGGGTCGTGCTGGGGGTAGTGTTTTAGGGTTTAGGGTAGTGCAGTGGTGTTTGTGTAGTGTAGGGGGTCGTGCTGGGTGTGGTGTTTTAGGGTTTAGGGTAGTGCAGTGGTGTTTGGGTAGTGTAGGGGGTATTGCTGGGGGTTGTGTTTTAGGGTTTAGGGTAGTGCAGTGGTGTTTGTGTAGTGTAGGGGGTCGTGCTGGGGGTAGTGTTTTATGATTTCGGTTAGTGAAGTGGTGTTTGTGTAGTGTAGGGGGTCGTGCTGGGGTAGTGTTTTAGGGTTTAGGGTAGTGCAGTGGTGTTTGTGTAGTGTAGGGGGTCGTGTTTTAGGGTTTAGGGTAGTGCAGTGGTGTTTGGGTAGAGTAGGGGGTCGTGCTGGGGGTAGTGTTTTAGGGTTTAGTTTACTGCAGTGGTGTGTGGGTAGTGTAGGGGGTCGTGCTGGGGGTAGTGTTTTAGGGTTTAGTGTAGTGCAGTGGTGTTTGTGTAGTGTAGGGGGTCATGCTGGGGGTGGATTTAGGGTTTAGGGTAGTGAAGTGGTGTTTGGGTAGTGTAGGGGGTCGTGCTGGGGGTAGTGTTTTAGGGTTTAGGGTAGTGCAGTGGTGTTTGGGTAGTGTAGGGGGTCATGCTGGGGTAGTGTTTTAGGGTTTAGGGTAGTGCAGTGGTGTTTGTGTAGTGTAGGGGGTTGTGCTGGGGGTAGTGTTTTAGGGTTTAGGGTAGTGCAGTGGTGTTTGGGTAGTGTAGGGGGTCGTGCTGGGGGTAGTGTTTTAGGGTTTAGGGTAGTGCAATGGTGTTTGGGTAGTGTAGGGTGTCGTGCTGGGGGTAGTGTTTTAGGGTTTAGGGTAGCGCAGTAGTGTTTGGGTAGTGTAGGGGGTCGTGCTGGGGGTAGTGTTTTAGGGTTTAGGGTAGCGCAGTGGTGTTTGTGTAGTGTAGGGGGTCGTGCTGGGGTAGTGTTTTAGGGTTTAGGGTAGTGCAGTGGTGTTTGTGTAGTGTAGGGGGTAGTGTTTTAGGGTTTAGGGTAGAGCAGTGGTGTTTGTGTAGTGAAGGGGTCATGCTGGGGGTAGTGTTTTAGGGTTTAGGGTAGCGCAGTGGTGTTTGTGTGGTGTAGGGGTTTGTGTTTTAGGGTTTAGGGTAGTGCAGTGGTGTTTGGGTAGTGTAGGGGGTCGTGCTGGGGGTAGTGTTTTAGGGTTTAGGGTGGTGCAGTGGTGGGAAGCCCAGTCGTGTGCAGCGAAGTGACAAGCACCACTACCCACAAAAAGGTAACGAGGGTAGTGAATAACACAGGATCTTCTCTTTGTATCTGGCAGGAACAACGAGGTTAAAATGCCCTAGTTCCAAAATGTAGAATTAGTGCTACAACGGTCTTCAAGAGGACCCGTGATGGATGCTGCTTCTGCATCCCGTACCCTGGAGGCGGCACATGGGTCACGCGGTACGGTCATACTGCGGTGGGACGCACACTCGTTGACCTCTCATGGCACTGCTCCACACTTCGGGGAGGACGCTTTCCATTAGCTGTGTTTTCTGATGACGTGTCGCGCCGGCCCCGTCCAACAACAGAACTCCTTTAGATCCAAACAGACTCTTCCACTCTCTCCCCGGAAGTGAACCCAGGCCACGCAGACACTTTCACAATACAACAGCCGGGAATGCACTTTTCGGTAAAAAAACCACATTCCTTCCTCCTAATTTATCAAATAAACGACTCACTGAAAAACAGGGGCCAGCTTCGATCGGTAAACAGCCGTTACAACGACTTTTTTACTTCACGATACCATTACAACGCATGCATTACCACACTTGCGTTGTACATCGCGAAGTCATTACTACGCATTTTTTTAGAACGAATGGTCATTTACCACGCATGCCTTTACAACGAATTTCGTTGTAAAGGTATGTATGATAAATGACCATGCGTTCTAAAAAAATGTAGATGTTCCACATCGTTGTAAGGAAACAGAGGTTGTTCCGTTTCCTCACAACTACGTGCAACGCCCCTCAGAGACGACGTGAAGCAGGAACCACGAGGAGAGAGGAACCATGAGGAGTGAGAGGTAAGGGGGTTTGGGCATGGGGTGGGGGTTACTTTTCTTGGGTTTAGGGTAGTGCAGTGGTGTTTGTGTAGTGTAGGGGGTTGTGCTGGGGGTAGTGTTTTAGGGTTTAGGGTAGTGCAGTGGTGTTTGTGTAGTGTAGGGGGTCATGCTGGGGTAGTGTTTTAGGGTTTAGGGTAGTGCAGTGGTGTTTGGGTAGTGTAGGGGGTCATGCTGGGGGTTGGGTTTTAGGGTTTAGGGTAGTGCAGTGGTGTTTGGGTAGTGTAGGGGGTCGTGCTGGGGGTAGTGTTTAGGGTTTAGGGTAGTGCAGTGGTGTTTGTGTAGTGTAGGGGGTCATGCTGGGGCTAGTGTTTTAGGGTTTAGGGTAGTGCAGTGGTGTTTGGGTAGTGTAGGGGGTCGTGCTGGGGTAGATTTAGGGTTTAGGGTAGTGCAGTGGTGTTTGGGTAGTGTAGGGAGTCGTGCTGGGGGTAGTGTTTAGGGTTTAGGGTAGTGCAGTGGTGTTTGTGTAGTGTAGGGGGTCGTCCTGGGGGTAGTGTTTTAGGGTTTAGGGTAGTGCAGTGGTGTTTGGGTACTGTAGGGGGTCGTGCTGGGGTAGATTTAGGGTTTAGGGTAGTGCAGTGGTGTTTGGGTAGTGTAGGGAGTCGTGCAGGGGGTAGTGTTTTAGGGTTTAGGGTAGTGCAGTGGTGTTTGTGTAGTATAGGGGGTAGTGCTGGGGGTAGTGTTTTAGGGTTTAGGGTAGTGCAGTGGTGTTTGGGTAGTGTAGAGGGTCGTGCTGGGGGTAGTGTTTTAGGGTTTAGGGTAGTGCAGTGGTGTTTGTGTAGTGTAGGGGGTTGTGTTGGGGGTAGTGTTTTAGGGTTTAGGGTAGTGCAGTGGTGTGTGGGTAGTGTAGGGGGTCGTGCTGGGGGTAGTGTTTTAGGGTAGTGCAGTGGTGTTTGTGTAGTGTAGGGGTCATGCTGGGGGTAGTGTTTTAGGGTTTAGGGTAGTGCAGTGGTGTTTGTGTAGTGTAGGGCGTCGTGCTGGGGGTAGATTTAGGGGGTAGGGTAGTGCAGTGGTGTTTGGGTAGTGTAGGGAGTCATGCTTGGGGTAGTGTTTTAGGGTTTAGGGTAGTGCAGTGGTGTTTGGGTAGTGTAGGGGGTCGTGCTGGGGGTAGTGTTTTAGGGTTTAGGGTAGTGCAGTGGTGTTTGTGTAGTGTAGGGGGTCGTGCTGGGTGTAGTGTTTTAGGGTTTAGGGTAGTGCAGTGGTGTTTGGGTAGTGTAGGGGGTATTGCTGGGGGTAGTGTTTTAGGGTTTAGGGTAGTGCAGTGGTGTTTGGGTAGTGTAGGGGGTCGTGCTGGGGGTAGTGTTTTACGGTTTAGGGTAGTGCAGTGGTGTTTGTGTAGTGTAGGGGGTCGTGCTGGGGGTAGTGTTTTATGATTTCGGTTAGTGAAGTGGTGTTTGTGTAGTGTAGGGGGTCGTGCTGGGGTAGTGTTTTAGGGTTTAGGGTAGTGCAGTGGTGTTTGTGTAGTGTAGGGGGTCGTGTTTTAGGGTTTAGGGTAGTGCAGTGGTGTTTGGGTAGAGTAGGGGGTCATGCTGGGGGTAGTGTTTTAGGGTTTAGTGTACTGCAGTGGTGTGTGGGTAGTGTAGGGTTTAGTGTAGTGCAGTGGTGTTTGTGTAGTGTAGGGGGTCATGCTGGGGTGGATTTAGGGTTTAGGGTAGTGCAGTGGTGTTTGGGTAGTGTAGGGGGTCGTGCTGTGGGTAGTGTTTTAGGGTTTAGTGTAGTGCAGCGGTGTTTGGGTAGTGTAGGGGGTCGTGCTGGGGTAGTGTTTTAGGGTTTAGGGTAGTGCAGCGGTGTTTGTGTAGTACAGGGGGTTGTGCTGGGGGTAGTGTTTTAGGGTTTAGGGTAGTGCAGTGGTGTTTGGGTAGTGTAGGGGGTCGTGCTGGGGGTAGTGTTTTAGGGTTTAGGGTAATGCAATGGTGTTTGGGTAGTGTAGGGGGTCGTGCTGGGGGTAGTGTTTTAGGGTTTAGGATAGCGCAGTAGTGTTTGGGTAGTGTAGGGGGTCGTGCTGGGGGTAGTGTTTTAGGGTTTAGGATAGCGCAGTGGTGTTTGGGTAGTGTAGGTGGTCGTGCTGGGGGTAGTGTTTAGGGTTTAGGGTAGTGCAGTGGTGTTTGTGTAGTGTAGGGGGTCGTGCTGGGGGTAGTGTTTTAGGGTTTAGGGTAGTGCAGTGGTGTTTGGGTAGTGTAGGGGGTCGTGCTGGGGTAGATTTAGGGTTTAGGGTAGTGCAGTGGTGTTTGGGTAGTATAGTGGGTAGTGCTGGGGGTAGTGTTTTAGGGTTTAGGGTAGTGCAGTGGTGTTTGGGTAGTGTAGAGGGTCATGCTGGGGGTAATGTTTTAGGGTTTAGGGTAGTGCAGTGGTGTTTGTGTAGTGTAGGGGGTCGTGTTGGGGGTAGTGTTTTAGGGTTTAGGGTAGTGCAGTGGTGTGTGGGTAGTGTAGGGGGTCGTGCTGGGGGTAGTGTTTTAGGGTAGTGCAGTGGTGTTTGTGTAGTGTTGGGGTCATGCTGGGGGTAGTGTTTTAGGGTTTAGGGTAGTGCAGTGGTGTTTGTGTAGTGTAGGGAGTCGTGCTGGGGGTAGATTTAGGGGGTAGGGTAGTGCAGTGGTGTTTGGGTAGTGTAGGGAGTCATGCTTGGGGTAGTGTTTTAGGGTTTAGGGTAGTGCAGTGGTGTTTGGGTAGTGTAGGGGGTCGTGCTGGGGGTAGTGTTTTAGGGTTTAGGGTAGTGCAGTGGTGTTTGTGTGGTGTAGGGGGTCGTGCTGGGTGTAGTGTTTTAGGGTTTAGGGTAGTGCATTGGTGTTTGAGTAGTGTAGGGGGTATTGCTGGGGGTAATGTTTTAGGGTTTAGGGTAGTGCAGTGGTGTTTGGGTAGTGTAGGGGGTCGTGCTGGGGGTAGTGTTTTATGGTTTAGGGTAGTGCAGTGGTGTTTGTGTAGTGTAGGGGGTCGTGCTGGGGGTAGTGTTTTAGGATTTAGGTTAGTGAAGTGGTGTTTGTGTAGTGTAGGGGGTCGTGCTGGGGGTAGTGTTTTAGGGTTTAGGGTAGTGCAGTGGTGTTTGTGTAGTGTAGGGGGTCGTGTTTTAGGGTTTAGGGTAGTGCAGTGGTGTTTGGGTAGTTTAGGGGGTCGTGCTGGGGGTAGTGTTTTAGGGTTTAGGGTAGTGCAGTGGTGTTTGGGTAGTGTAGGGAGTCGTGCTGGGGTAGTGTTTAGGGTTTAGGGTAGTGCAGTGGTGTTTGTGTAGTGTAGGGGGTCGTCCTGGGGGTAGTGTTTTAGGGTTTAGGGTAGTGCAGTGGTGTTTGGGTACTGTAGGGGGTCGTGCTGGGGTAGATTTAGGGTTTAGGGTAGTGCAGTGGTGTTTGGGTAGTGTAGGGAGTCGTGCAGGGGGTAGTGTTTTAGGGTTTAGGGTAGTGCAGTGTTGTTTGTGTAGTATAGGGGTAGTGCTGGGGGTAGTGTTTTAGGGTTTAGGGTAGTGCAGTGGTGTTTGGGTAGTGTAGAGGGTCGTGCTGGGGGTAGTGTTTTAGGGTTTAGGGTAGTGCAGTGGTGTTTGTGTAGTGTAGGGGGTTGTGTTGGGGGTAGTGTTTTAGGCTTTAGGGTAGTGCAGTGGTGTGTGGGTAGTGTAGGGGGTCGTGCTGGGGGTAGTGTTTTAGGGTAGTGCAGTGGTGTTTGTGTAGTGTAGGGGTCATGCTGGGGGTAGTGTTTTAGGGTTTAGGGTAGTGCAGTGGTGTTTGTGTAGTGTAGGGAGTCGTGCTGGGGGTAGATTTAGGGGGTAGGGTAGTGCAGTGGTGTTTGGGTAGTGTAGGGAGTCATGCTTGGGGTAGTGTTTTAGGGTTTAGGGTAGTGCAGTGGTGTTTGGGTAGTGTAGGGGGTCGTGCTGGGGTACTGTTTTAGGGTTTAGGGTAGTGCAGTGGTGTTTGTGTAGTGTAGGGGGTCGTGCTGGGTGTAGTGTTTTAGGGTTTAGGGTAGTGCAGTGGTGTTTGGGTAGTGTAGGGGGTATTGCTGGGGGTAGTGTTTTAGGGTTTAGGGTAGTGCAGTGGTGTTTGGGTAGTGTAGGGGGTCGTGCTGGGGGTAGTGTTTTACGGTTTAGGGTAGTGCAGTGGTGTTTGTGTAGTGTAGGGGGTCGTGCTGGGGGTAGTGTTTTATGATTTCGGTTAGTGAAGTGGTGTTTGTGTAGTGTAGGGGGTCGTGCTGGGGGTAGTGTTTTAGGGTTTAGGGTAGTGCAGTGGTGTTTGTGTAGTGTAGGGGGTCGTGTTTTAGGGTTTAGGGTAGTGCAGTGGTGTTTGGGTAGAGTAGGGGGTCGTGCTGGGGGTAGTGTTTTAGGGTTTAGTGTACTGCAGTGGTGTGTGGGTAGTGTAGGGGGTCGTGCTGGGGGTAGTGTTTTAGGGTTTAGTGTAGTGCAGTGGTGTTTGTGTAGTGTAGGGGGTCATGCTGGGGTGGATTTAGGGTTTAGGGTAGTGCAGTGGTGTTTGGGTAGTGTAGGGGGTCGTGCTGTGGGTAGTGTTTTAGGGTTTAGTGTAGTGCAGTGGTGTTTGGGTAGTGTAGGGGGTCGTGCTGGGGTAGTGTTTTAGGGTTTAGGGTAGTGCAGTGGTGTTTGTGTAGTGTAGGGGGTTGTACTGGGGGTAGTGTTTTAGGGTTTAGGGTAATTGCTGTCTTGTTTGGGTAGTGTAGGGGGTCGTGCTGGGGGTAGTGTTTTAGGGTTTAGGGTAGTGCAATGGTGTTTGGGTAGTGTAGGGGGTCGTGCTGGGGGTAGTGTTTTAGGGTTTAGGGTAGCGCAGTAGTGTTTGGGTAGTGTAGGGGTCGTGCTGGGGGTAGTGTTTTAGGGTTTAGGGTAGCGCAGTGGTGTTTGGGTAGTGTAGGGGGTCGTGCTGGGGGTAGTGTTTTAGGGTTTAGGATAGCGCAGTGGTGTTTGGGTAGTGTAGGTGGTCGTGCTGGGGGTAGTGTTTAGGGTTTAGGGTAGTGCAGTGGTGTTTGGGTAGTGTAGGGGGTCGTGCTGGGGGTAGTGTTTTAGGTTTTAGGGTAGTGCAGTGGTGTTTGGGTAGTGTAGGGGGTCGTGCTGGGGTAGATTTAGGGTTTAGGGTAGTGCAGTGGTGTTTGGGTAGTATAAGGGGTGTGCTGGGTTAGTGTTTTAGGGTTTAGGGTAGTGCAGTGGTGTTTGGGTAGTGTAGAGGGTCGTGCTGGGGGTAGTGTTTTAGGGTTTAGGGTAGTGCAGTGGTGTTTGTGTAGTGTAGGGGGTCGTGTTGGGGGTAGTGTTTTAGGGTTTAGGGTAGTGCAGTGGTGTGTGGGTAGTGTAGGGGGTCGTGCTGGGGGTAGTGTTTTAGGGTAGTGCAGTGGTGTTTGTGTAGTGTAGGGGTCATGCTGGGGGTAGTGTTTTATGGTTTAGGGTAGTGCAGTGGTGTTTGGGTAGTGTAGGGAGTCATGCTTGGGGTAGTGTTTTAGGGTTTAGGGTAGTGCAGTGGTGTTTGGGTAGTGTAGGGGGTCGTGCTGGGGGTAGTGTTTTAGGGTTTAGGGTAGTGCAGTGGTGTTTGTGTGGTGTAGGGGGTCGTGCTGGGTGTAGTGTTTTAGGGTTTAGGGTAGTGCATTGGTGTTTGGGTAGTGTAGGGGGTATTGCTGGGGGTAATGTTTTAGGGTTTAGGGTAGTGCAGTGGTGTTTGGGTAGTGTAGGGGGTCGTGCTGGGGGTAGTGTTTTACGGTTTAGGGTAGTGCAGTGGTGTTTGTGTAGTGTAGGGGGTCGTGCTGGGGGTAGTGTTTTAGGATTTAGGTTAGTGAAGTGGTGTTTGTGTAGTGTAGGGGGTCGTGCTGGGGTAGTGTTTTAGGGTTTAGGGTAGTGCAGTGGTGTTTGTGTAGTGTAGGGGGTCGTGTTTTAGGGTTTAGGGTAGTGCAGTGGTGTTTGGGTAGAGTAGGGGGTCGTGCTGGGGGTAGTGTTTTAGGGTTTAGGGTACTGCAGTGGTATGTGGGTAGTGTAGGGGGTCGTGCTGGGGGTAGTGTTGTAGGGTTTAGGGTAGTGCAGTGGTGTTTGTGTAGTGTAGGGGGTCATGCTGGGGGTGGATTTAGGGTTTAGGGTTTAGGGTAGTGCAGTGGTGTTTGGGTAGTGTAGGGGGTCGTGCTGGGGGTAGTGTTTTAGGGTTTAGTGTAGTGCAGTGGTGTTTGTGTAGTATAGGGGGTCGTGCTGGGGTAGTGTTTTAGGGTTTAGGGTAGTGCAGTGGTGTTTGTGTAGTGTAGGGGGTTGTGCTGGGGGTAGTGTTTTAGGGTTTAGGGTAGTGCAGTGGTGTTTGGGTAGTGTAGGGGGTCGTGCTGGGGGTAGTGTTTTAGGGTTTAGGGTAGTGCAATGGTGTTTGGGTAGTGTAGGGGGTCGTGCTGGGGGTAGTGTTTTAGGGTTTAGGGTAGCGCAGTAGTGTTTGGGTAGTGTAGAGGGTCGTGCTGGGGGTAGTGTTTTAGGGTTTAGGGTAGCGCAGTGGTGTTTGGGTAGTGTAGGGGGTCGTGCTGGGGGTAGTGTTTAAGGGTTTAGGGTAGCGCAGTGGTGTTTGGGTAGTGTAGGGGGTCGTGCTGGGGGTAGTGATTTAGGGTTTAGGGTAGCGCAGTGGTGTTTGGGTAGTGTAGGGGGTTGTGCTGGGGGTAGTGTTTTAGGGTTTAGGATAGCGCAGTGGTGTTTGGGTAGTGTAGGGGGTCGTGCTGGGGGTAGTGTTTTAGGGTTTAGGGTAGCACAGTGGTGTTTGTGTAGTGTAGGGGGTCGTGCTGGGGGTAGATTTAGGGTTTAGGGTAGCGCAGTGGTGTTTGGGTAGTGTAGGGGGTCGTGCTGGGGGTAGATTTAGGGTTTAGGGTAGCGCAGTGGTGTTTGTGTAGTGTATGGGGTCGTGCTGGGGATAGTGTTTTAGGGTAGCGCAGTGGTGTTTGTGTAGTGTAGGGGGTCGTGCTGGGGGTAGTGTTTTAGGGTTTAGGGTAGCGCAGTGGTGTTTGGGTAGTGTAGGGGGTCATGCTGGGGGTAGTGTTTTAGGGTTTAGGATAGCGCAGTGGTGTTTGGGTAGTGTAGGTGGTCATGCTGGGGGTAGGTTTTGGGTTTAGGGTAGCGCAGTGGTGTTTGTGAAGTGTAGGGGGTCGTGCTGGGGGTAGTGTTTTAGGGTTTAGGGTAGCACAGTGGTGTTTGTGAAGTGTAGGGGGTCGTGCTGGGGGTAGTGTTTTAGGGTTTAGGGTAGCGCAGTGGTGTTTGTGAAGTGTAGGGGGTCGTGCTGGGGGTAGTGTTTTAGGGTTTAGGCTAGCGCAGTGGTGTTTGGGTAGTGTAGGGGGTCATGCTGGGGGTAGTGTTTTAGGGTTTAGGGTACCACAGTGGTGGTTTGGGTAGTGTAGGGGGTCGTGCTGGGGTAGTGTTTTAGGGTTTAGGGTAGCGCAGTGGTGTTTGTGTAGTTTAGGGGGTCGTGCTGGGGGTAGTGTTTTAGGGTTTAGGGTAGTGCAGTGGTGTTTGTGTAGTGTAGGGGGTCGTGCTGGGGGTAGTGTTTTAGGGTTTAGGGTAGTGCAGTGGTGTTTGTGTAGTGTAGGGGGTAGTGTTTTAGGGTTTAGGGTAGAGCAGTGGTGTTTGTGTAGTGAAGGGGGTCATGCTGGGGGTAGTGTTTTAGGGTTTGGGGTAGTGCAGTGGTGTTTGTATGGTGTAGGGGGTTGTGTTTTAGGGTTTAGGGTAGTGCAGTGGTGTTTGGGTAGTGTAGGGGGTCGTGCTGGGGGTAGTGTTTTAGGGTTTAGGGTAGTGCAGTGGTGTTTGGGTAGTGTAGGGGGTCATGCTGGGGATAGTGTTTTAGGGTTTAGGGTAGTGCAGTAGTGTTTGGGTAGTGTAGGGGGTCATGTTTTAGGGTAGTGCAGTGGTGTTTGGATAGTGTAGGGGGTCATGCTGGGGGTATTGTTTTAGGACTTAGGGTAGTGCAGTGGTGTTTGGGTAGTGCAGGGGGTCGTGCTGGGGGTAGTGTTTGAGGGTTTAGGGTAGTGCAGTAGTGTTTGTGTAGTGTAGGGGGTCATGCTGGGGGTAGTGTTTTAGCATTTAGGGTATTGCAGTGGTGTTTGGGTAGTGTAGGGGGTCGTGCTGGGGGTAGTGTTTTAGGGTTTAGGGTAGTGCAGTGGTGTTTGGGTAGTGTAGGGGGTCGTGCTGGGGGTAGTGTTTTAGGGTTTAGGGTAGTGCAGTGGTGTTTGGGTAGTGTAGGGGGTCGTGCTGGGGGTAGTGTTTTAGGGTTTAGGGTAGTGCAGTGGTGTTTGGGTAGTGTAGGGGGTCGTGCTGGGGGTAGTGTTTTAGGGTTTAGGGTAGTGCAGTGGTGTTTGGGTAGTGTAGGTGGTCGTGCTGGGGGTAGTGTTTTAGGGTTTAGGGTAGTGCAGTGGTGTTTGGGTAGTGTAGGGGGTCGTGCTGGGGGTAGTGTTTTAGGGTTTAGGGTAGTGCAGTGGTGTTTGTGTAGTGTAGGGGGTCGTGCTGGGGGTAGTGTTTTAGGGTTTAGGGTAGTGCAGTGGTGTTTGTGTAGTGTAGGGGGTCGTGCTGGGGGTAGTGTTTTAGGGTTTAGGGTAGTGCAGTGGTGTTTGGGTAGTGTAGGGGGTCGTGCTGGGGGTAGTGTTTTAGGGTTTAGGGTAGTGCAGTGGTGTTTGGGTAGTGTAGGGGGTCGTGCTGGGGGTAGTGTTTTAGGGTTTAGGGTAGTGCAGTGGTGTTTGTGTAGTGTAGGGGGTCGTGCTGGGGGTAGTGTTTTAGGGTTTAGGGTAGTGCAGTGGTGTTTGTGTAGTGTAGGGGGTCGTGCTGGGGGTAGTGTTTTAGGGTTTAGGGTAGTGCAGTGGTGTTTGTGTAGTGTAGGGGGTCATGCTGGGGGTAGTGTTTTAGGGTTTAGGGTAGTGCAGTGGTGTTTGTGTAGTGTAGGGGGTCGTGCTGGGGGTAGTGTTTTAGGGTTCAGGGTAGTGCAGTGGTGTTTGGGTAGTGTAGGGAGTCATGCTGGGGGTAGTGTTTTAGGGTTTAGGGTAGTGCTGTGGTGTTTGGGTAGTGTAGGGGGTCGTGCTGGGGGTAGTGTTTTAGGGTTTAGGGTAGTGCAGTGGTGTTTGTGTAGTGTAGGGGGTCGTGCTGGGGGTAGTGTTTTAGGGTTTAGGGTAGTGCAGTGGTGTTTGGGTAGTGTAGGGGGTCGTGCTGGGGATAGTGTTTTAGGGTTTAGGGTAGTGCAGTGGTGTTTGGGTAGTGTAGGGGGTCGTGCTGGGGGTAGTGTTTTAGGGTGTAGGGTAGTGCAGTGGTGTTTGTGTAGTGTAGGGGGTCGTGCTGGGGGTAGTGTTTTAGGGTTTAGGGTAGTGCAGTGGTGTTTGTGTAGTGTAGGGGGTCATGCTGGGGGTAGTGTTTTAGGGTTTAGGGTAGTGCAGTGGTGTTTGGGTAGTGTAGGGGTCGTGCTGGGGGTAGTGTTTTAGGGTTTAGGGTAGTGCAGTGGTGTTTGGGTAGTGTAGGGGGTCGTGCTGGGGGTAGTGTTTTAGGGTTTAGGGTAGTGCAGTGGTGTTTGGGTAGTGTAGGGGGTCGTGCTGGGGGTAGTGTTTTAGGGTTTAGGGTAGTGCAGTGGTGTTTGTGTAGTGTAGGGGGTCGTGCTGGGGGTAGTGTTTTAGGGTTTAGGGTAGTGCAGTGGTGTTTGGGTAGTGTAGGGGGTCGTGCTGGGGGTAGTGTTTTAGGGTTTAGGGTAGTGCAGTGGTGTTTGGGTAGTGTAGGGGGTCGTGCTGGGGGTAGTGTTTTAGGGTTTAGGGTAGTGCAGTGGTGTTTGTGTAGTGTAGGGGGTCGTGCTGGGGGTAGTGTTTTAGGGTTTAGGGTAGTGCAGTGGTGTTTGGGTAGTGTAGGGGGTCGTGCTGGGGGTAGTGTTTTAGGGTTTAGGGTAGTGCAGTGGTGTTTGGGTAGTGTAGGGGGTCGTGCTGGGGGTAGTGTTTTAGGGTTTAGGGTAGTGCAGTGGTGTTTGGGTAGTGTAGGGGGTCGTGCTGGGGGTAGATGTTTTAGGGTTTAGGGTGGTGCAGTGGTGGGAAGCCCAGTCGTGTGCAGCGTAGTGACAAGCACCACTACCCACAAAAAAGGTAACGAGGGCACTGAATAACACAGGATCTTCTCTTTGTATCTGGCAGGAACAACGAGGTTAAAATGCCCTAGTTCCAAAATGTAGAATTAGTGCTACAACGGTCTTCAAGAGGACCTGCGATGGATGCCGCTTCTGCCTCCCGTACCCTGGAGGCGGCACATGGGTCACGCGGTACGGTCATACTGCGGTGGGACGCACACTCGTTGACCTCTCATGGCACTGCTCCACACTTCGGGGAGGACGCTTGCCATTAGCTGTGTTTTCTGATGACGTGTCGCGCCGGCCCCGTCCAACAACAGAACTCCTTTAGATCCAAACAGACTCTTCCACTCTCTCACCGGAAGTGAAACCAGGCCACGCGGACACTTTCACAATACAACAGCCGGGAATGCACTTTTTGGTAAAAAAAACACATTCCTTCTTCCTAATTTATCAAATAAACGACTCACTGAAGAACAGGGGCCAGCTTCGATCAGTAAACAGCCGTTACAATGACTTTTTTACTTCGCGACACCATTACAATGCATGCATTACCACGCATGCGTTGTGCATCGCGAAGTCATTACTACGCATTTTTTTAGAACGCATGGTCATTTACCACGCATGCCTTTACAACGAATTTCGTTGTAAAGGTATGTATGGTAAATGACCATGCGTTCTAAAAAAATGTAGACGATCCACGTCGTTGTAAGGAAACAGAAGCTGTTCTGTTTCCTCACAACGACGTGCACCGCCCCTCAGAGACGACGTGAAGCAGGAACCACGAGGAGAGAGAAACCACAAGGAGTGAGAGGTAAGGGGGATTGGGCATGGGGTGGGGGTTACTTTTCTAGGGTTTAGGGTAGTGCAGTGGTGTTTGGGTAGTGTAGGGGGTCGTGCTGGGGGTAGTGTTTTAGGGTTTAGGGTAGTGCAGTGGTGTTTGGGTAGTGTAGGGGGTCGTGCTGGGGGTAGTGTTTTAGGGTTTAGGGTAGTGCAGTGGTGTTTGTGTAGTGTAGGGGGTCGTGCTTGGGGTAGTTTTTTAGGGTTTAGGATAGTGCAGTGGTGTTTGGGTAGTGTAGGGGGCCATGCTGGGGGTAGTGTTTTAGGGTTTAGGGTAGTGCAGTGGTGTTTGTGTAGTGTAGGGGGTCGTGCTGGGGCTAGTGTTTTAGGGTTTAGGATAGTGCAGTGGTGTTTGTGTAGTGTAGGGGGTTGTGCTGGGGGTAGTGTTTTAGGGTTTAGGGTAGTGCAGTGGTGTTTGTGTAGTGTAGGGAGTCGTG
>CAWUFW010025062.1:0-50312 GCA_963921515.1 Calotriton arnoldi | reverse complement strand
TGTGCTTCAGTTACGTATTGCTATGGCCTGCTGTAAAGCGGTTGGGGCCTTGACGTGGCTTTACAGCTCACGAGCTGCAAGTCACTGGTTCCGTTTTTGTCCTTTCAATTATTGACAGTGCATTTCATTTTTGTAAAATCTCTTGTTAATAAAATTGTATATACTGAACCATCACTTGCCCTCGTGCCAAATCCAACCAGTATGTGTGTGTGCTTGAGGAATAGATGGCTGTGCAGTAATCTTTGTCTTTTTAGTCTGTCTGCCAAGGTGTACATTCCGTCTAAGAATAACCTACCAACTGTAGATATTGTCGTAAACGAAACACCCATGGGAGTACATGGTGATATCTCTCTTGTGGATCCCAACAAGTTATGGTACCCACAATGTCCTGCAAACCTCAAAATGTCTGTCACATTTTCCTTGCAATATTGTGCCAAAATGTTCACGCTGCAGAAATAAACAACACATTATCTCAAAATGACCTGGTTTTGCAAGGGGGTCACCTGGGTTTTGGCCCGGGGCTCGGCGGCCACATAGGGAAACCTACCAAACCCACACATTTCTGAAAAGTAGACACCCGGGGCTTCCAGGGAGGTATGGCTTGCGTGGATCCCCCAACGTTTCCTTACCCAGAATCCCCTGCAAACCTCACTTTTAGCTGAAAAAATCACTTTTTTCACACATTTTTGTGTGGGAAAGTGTGGCATCACTGGCCTCACACAAATTTCCTACCACCCAGCGTTCCTCCAGGTCTCCCGATAAAAATGGTGCCTCACTTGTGTGGGAGGCCCAAGTACCCGCGACAAGCAAGGGCCCACAACGTATTGAGGCGACCTCAAAATGGCCTTTCACAAAACCACCTGGTTTTGCAAGGGGGTCACCTGGGTTTTTGGGCCCGTGCTCGGCGGCCATCTAGGGAAACCTACCAAACCCACACATTTCTGAAAAGTAGACACCCGGGAAGCTTCCAGGGAGGTATGGCTTGCGTGGATCCCCCAACGTTTCCTACCCAGAATCCCCTGCAAACCTCACTTTTAGCTGAAAAAATCACTTTTTTCACACATTTTTGTGTGGGAAAGTGTGGCATCACTGGCCTCACACAAATTTCCTACCACCCAGCGTTTCCCCAGGTCTCCCGATAAAATGGTGCCTCACTTGTGTGGGAGGCCCAAGTACCTGCGACAGGCAGGGCCCACAACGTATTGAGGCGACCTCAAAATGGCCTTTCACAAAACCACCTGGTTTTGCAGGAAGTCACCTGGGTTTTGGCCCCGTGCTCGGTGGCCATCAAGGAAACCTACCAAACCCACACATTTCTGAAAAGTAGACACCGGGGCTTCCAGGGAGGTATGGCTTGCGTGGATCCCCAACGTTCCTCACCCAGAATTCCCTGCAAACCTCACTTTTAGCTGAAAAATCACTTTTTCACACATTTTATGTGGGAAAGTGTGGCATCACTGGCCTCACACAATTTCCTACCACCCAGCGTTCCCCAGGTCTCCCGATAAAAATGGTGCCTCACTTGCGTGGGAGGCCCAAGTGCTCAGCGACAGGCAGGGCCCACAACGCATTGAGGCGACCTCAAATGGCCTTCACAAAACCACCTGGTTTTGCAGGGAAGTCACCTGGGTTTTGGCCCGTGCTCGGCGGCCATCTAGGGAAACCTACCAAACCCACACATTTCTGAAAAGTAGACACTCGGGGCTTCCAGGGAGGTATGGCTTGCGTGGATCCCCAAGTTTCCTTACCCAGAATCCCTGCAAACCTCACTTTTAGCTGAAAAAATCACTTTTTCACACATTTTGTGTGGGAAAGTGTGGCATCACTGGCCTCACACAATTTCTACCACCCAGCGTTCCCCCAGGTCTCCCGATAAAAATGGTGCCTCACTTGTGGGAGGCCAGTACCAGCGTCAGGCAAGGCCCACAACGTATTGAGGCGACTCTCAAAATGGCCTTCACAAAACCACCTGGTTTTGCAAGGGGGTCACCTGGGTTTTGGCTCCGTGCTCGGCGGCCATCTAGGAAACCTACCAGACCCACACATTTCTGAAAAGTAGACACCAGGGGCTTCAGGGAGGTATGGCTTGCGTGGATCCCCCAACGTTTCCTTACCCAGAATCCCTGCAAACCTCACTTTTAGCTGAAAAAATCACTTTTTCACACATTTTGTGTGGAAAGTGTGGCATCACTGGCCTCCACTGAATTTCCTACCACCCAGCGTTCCCCCAGGTCTCCTGATAAAATGGTGCCTCACTTGTGTGGGAGGCCCAAGTACCACGACAGGCAGGGGCCCACAACGTATTGAGGCTGACCTCAAAATGGCCTTTCACAAAACCACCTGGTTTTGCAAGGAAGTCACCTGAGTTTGGCCCCGTGCTCGGCGAGCCATCTAGGGAAACCTACCAAACCCACACATTTCTGAAAAGTAGACACCCGGGGCTTCCAGGGAGGTATGGCTTGCGTGGATCCCCCAACGTTTCCTTGCAGAATCTCCTGCAAACCTCACTTTTAGCTGAAAAAATCACTTTTTTCACATATTTTGTGTGGGAAAGTGTAGCATCACTGGCCTCACACAAATTCCTACACCCAGCGTTCCCCAGGTCCCCGATAAAATGGTGCTTCACTTGTGTGGGAGGCCCAAGTACCCGCGATAGGCAAGGGACCAAAACATTTTTTGATAGGCAATGTTGATGTTGCCTCAAAACGCTTTGTGTCCTTGCATGTCGCGGGTACTTGGGCCTCTCACACAAGTGAAGCACCATTTCTATCGGGAGACCTGGGGAACGCTGGGTGGTAGGAAATCTATGTGAGGCCAGGTGATGCCACACTTTCCCACACAAAATGTGTGAAAAAGTGATTTTTTCAGCTAAAATTGAGGTTTGCAGGGGATTCTGCAAGGAAACGTTGGGGGATCCACGCAAGCCATACCTCCCTGGAAGCCCCGGTGTCTACTTTTCAGAAATGTGTGGGTTTGGTAGGTTTCCCTAGATGGCCGCTGAGCACGGGGCCAAAACCCAGGTGACTCCCCTGCAAAACCAGGTGGTTTTGTGAAGGCCATTTTGAGGTCGCCTCACTACGTTGTGGGCCCTTGCCTGTCGCGGGTACTTGGGGCTCCCACACAAGTGAGGCACCATTTTTATCGGGAGACCTGGGGAACGCTGGGTGGTAGGAAATTTGTGTGAGGCCAGTGATGCCACACTTTCCCACACAAAATGTGTGAAAAAGTGATTTTTTCAGCTAAAATTGAGGTTTGCAAGGGATTCTGGGTAAGGAAACGTTGGGGGATCCACGCAAGCCATACCTCCTGGAAGTCCCCGGGTGTCTACTTTTCAGAAATGTGTGGGTTTGGTAGGTTTCCTAGATGGCCGCCGAGCACAGGGCCAAAACCCAGGTGACTTCCTGCAAAACCAGGTGGTTTTGAGATAGGCCATTTTGAGGTCGACCTCACTACGTTGTGGGCCCTTGCCTGTCACGGGTACTTGGGCCTCCCACACAAGTGATGCACCATTTTTACTCGGGAGACCTGGGGAACGCTGGGTGGTAGGAAATTTGTGTGAGGCCAGTGATGCCACACTTTCCCACACACAAATGTGTGAAAAAGTGATTTTTCAGCTAAAATTGAGGTTTGCAAGGGATTCTGGGTAGGAAACGTTGGGGGATCCACGCAAGCCATACCTCCTGAAGCCCCGGGTGTCTACTTTTCAGAAATGTGTGGGTTTGCTAGGTTTCCTAGATGGCACGCTGGAGACGGGGTCAAAACCCAGGTGACTCTTGCAAAACCAGGTGGTTTTGTGAAAGGCCATTTGAGGTCAGCCTCACTACGTTGTGGTCCCTTGCCTGTCGTGGTACTTGGGCCTCCCACACAAGTGAGGTACCATTTTATCGGGAGACCTGGGGGAACGCTGGGTGGTAGGAAATTTGTGTGAGGCCAGTGATGCCACACTTTCCACACACAAATGTGTGAAAAAGTGATTTTTTCAGCTAAAATTGAGGTTTGCAAGGGATTCTGGGTAAGGAAACGTTGGGGGATCCACGCAAGCCATACCTCCCTGGAAGCCCCCGGGTGTCTACTTTTCAGAAATGTGTGGTTTGTAGGTTTCCCTAGATGGCCGCCGAGCGCAGGGCCAAAACCCAGGTGACTCCTTGCAAAACCAGGTGGTTTTGAGATAGGCAATTTGAGGTCGCCTCACTACGTTGTGGGACCTTGCCTGTCACGGGTACTTGGGCCTCCCACACAAGTGAGGCACCATTTTTATCGGGAGACCTGGGGGAACGCTGGGTGGTAGGAAATTTGTGTGAGGCCAGTGATGCCACACTTTCCCACGCAAAAATGTGAAAAAGTGATTTTTTCAGCTAAAATTGAGGTTTGCAGGGGATTCTGGGTAGAACCGTTGGGGGATCCACGCAAGCCACACCTCCCTGGAAGCCCCTGGGTGTCTACTTTTCAGAAATGTGTGTGTTTGGTGGGTTTCCTAGGTGCCGGCAGAAGCTAGGGTTCACAAACTACAGCTAGGCACTTTACCAAAAAGGGTCATTTTTCACTGCGAAATTGAGGTGTGACTACGTTGCGTTTTGCGCCGTTTCCTGTCGCAGGCACTAGGCCGACCCACACAAGTGAGGTACCATTTTTCTCGTAAGACTTTGGGGAACGCTGGGTGGGTGGAAATTTGTGGATCCACGCAGATTCCAGAACTTTCTACCACAGAAATGTGGGGAAAATGTGTTTTTTTGACAATTTTTTATGTTTGCAAGGGATTCTGGGTAACAGAACCTGGTGGGAGGCAGTCAAGTCACCCCATCCTGGATTCCCTGGGTGTCTAGCTTTCAAAAATGTATAGGTTTGCTAGGTTTCCCTAGGTGCCGGCAGAGGTAGGGTTCAAAACTACAGCTAGGCACTTTGCCAAAAAGGGTCATTTTTCACTGCGAAATTGAGGTGTGACCACGTTGCGTTTTGCACCGTTTCCTGTCGCAGGCACTAGGCCGACCCACACAAGTGAGGTACCATTTTTCTCGTAAGACTTTGGGGAACGCGGGTGGGTGGAAATTTGTGGATCCACGCAGATTCCAGAACTTTCCACCACAGAAATGTGGGGAAAATGTGTTTTTTTGACAATTTTTATGTTTGCAAGGGATTCTGGGTAACAGAACCTGGTGGGAGGCAGTCAAGTCACCCCATCCTGGATTCCCCTGGGTGTCTAGTTTTCAAAAATGTATAGGTTTTCTAGGTTTCCCTAGGTGCCGGCAGAGGTAGGGTTCAAAAACTAAAGCTAGGCACTTTGCCCAAAAGGGTCATTTTTCACTTCGAAATTGAGGTGTGACCACGTTGCGTTTTGCGCCGTTTCCTGTCGCAGGCACTAGGCCGACCCACACAAGTGAGGTACCATTTTTCTCGTAAGACTTTGGGGAACGCGGGTGGGTGGAAATTTGTGGATCCACGCAGATTCCAGAACTTTTCACCACAGAAATGTGGGGAAAATGTGTTTTTTTGGACAATTTTTTATGTTTGCAAGGGATTCTGGGTAACAGAACCTGGTGGGAGGCAGTCAAGTCACCCCATCCTGGATTCCCCTGGGTGTCTAGTTTTCAAAAATGTATAGGTTTGCTAGGTTTCCCTAGGTGCCGGCAGAGGTAGGGTTCAAAACTACAGCTAGGCACTTTGCCAAAAAAGGGTCATTTTCACTGCGAAATTGAGGTGTGACCACGTTGCGTTTTGCGCCGTTTCCTGTCGCAGGCACTAGGCCGACCCACACAAGTGAGGTACCATTTTTCTCGTAAGACTTTGGGGAACGCGGGGTGGGTGGAAATTTGTGGATCCACGCAGATTCCAGAACTTTCCACCACAGAAATGTGGGGTAAATTTGGTTTTTTTGACAATTTTTTATGTTTGCAAGGGATTCTGGGTAACAGAACCTGGTGGGAGGCAGTCAAGTCACCCCATCCTGGATTCCCCTGGGTGTCTAGTTTTCAAAAATGTATAGGTTTGCTAGGTTTCCCTAGGTGCCGGCAGAGGTAGGGTTCAAAAACTACAGCTAGGCACTTTGCCAAAAAGGGTCATTTTTCACTGCGAAATTGAGGTGTGACCACGTTGCGTTTTGCGCCTTTTCCTGTCGCAGGCACTAGGCCGACCCACACAAGTGAGGTACCATTTTTCTCGTAAGACTTTGGGGAACGCGGGGTGGGTGGAAATTTGTGGATCCACGCAGATTCCAGAACTTTCCACCACAGAAATGTGGGGAAAATGTGTTTTTTTGACAATTTTTATGTTTGTAAGGGATTCTGGGTAACAGAACCTGGTGGGAGGCAGTCAAGTCACCCCATCCTGGATTCCCTGGGTGTCTAGTCTTCAAAAATGTATAGGTTTGCTAGGTTTCCCTAGGTGCCGGCAGAGGTAGGGTTCAAAAACTACAGCTAGGCACTTTGCCAAAAAGGGTCATTTTTCACTGCGAAATTGAGGTGTGACCACGTTGCGTTTTGCGCCGTTTCCTGTCGCAGGCACTAGGCCGACCCACACAAGTGAGGTACCATTTTTCTCGTAAGACTTTGGGGGACGCGGGGTGGGTGGAAATTTGTGGATCCACGCAGATTCCAGAACTTTCCACCACAGAAATGTGGGGAAAATGTGGTTTTTGACACTTTTTTATGTTTGCAAGGGATTCTGGGTAACAGAACCTGGTGGGAGGCAGTCAAGTCACCCCATCCTGGATTCCCCTGGGTGTCTAGTTTTCAAAAATGTATAGGTTTGCTAGGTTTCCCTTGGTGCCGGCAGAGTTAGGGTTCAAAAACTACAGCTAGGCACTTTGCCAAAAAAGGGTCATTTTTCACTGCGAAATTGAGGTGTGACCACGTTGCGTTTTGCGCCGTTTCCTGTCGCAGGCACTAGGCCGACCCACACAAGTGAGGTACCATTTTTCTCGTAAGACTTTGGGGGACGCGGGGTGGGTGGAAATTTGTGGATCCACGCAGATTCCAGAACTTTCCACCACAGAAATGTGGGGAAAATGTGGTTTTTTGACAATGTTTTATGTTTGCAAGGGATTCTGGGTAACAGAACCTGGTGGGAGGCAGTCAAGTCACCCCATCCTGGATTCCCCTGGGTGTCTAGTTTTCAAAAATGTATAGGTTTGCTAGGTTTCCCTAGGTGCCGGCAGAGGTAAGGTTCAAAAACTACAGCTAGGCACTTTGCAAAAAAAAGGTCATTTTTCACTGCGAAATTGAGGTGTGACCACGTTGCGTTTTGCGCCGTTTCCTGTTGCAGGCACTAGGCCGACCCACACAAGTGAGGTACCATTTTTCTCGTAAGACTTTGGGGAACGCGGGGTGGGTGGAAATTTGTGGATCCACGCAGATTCCAGAACTTTCCACCACAGAAATGTGGGGAAAATGTGTTTTTTGGACAATTTTTATGTTTGCAAGGGATTCTGGGTAACAGAACCTGGTGGGAGGCAGTCAAGTCACCCCATCCTGGATTCCCCTGGGTGTCTAGTTTTCAAAAATGTATAGGTTTGCTAGGTTTCCCTAGGTGCCGGCAGAGCTAGGGTTCAAAAACTACAGCTAGGCACTTTGCCAAAAAGGGTCATTTTTCACTGCGAAATTGAGGTGTGACCACGTTGCGTTTTGCGCCGTTTCCTGTCGCAGGCACTAGGCCGACCCACACAAGTGAGGTACCATTTTTCTCGTAAGACTTTGGGGAACGCGGGTGGGTGGAAATTTGTGGATCCACGCAGATTCCAGAACTTTCCACCACAGAAATGTGGGGAAAATGTGTTTTTTTTGACAATTTTTTATGTTTGCAAGGGATTCTGGGTAACAGAACCTGGTGGGAGGCAGTCAAGTCACCCCATCCTGGATTCCCCTGGGTGTCTAGTTTTCAAAAATGTATAGGTTTGCTAGGGTTCCCTAGGTGCCGGCAGAGCTAGGGTTCAAAACTACAGCTAGGCACTTTGCCAAAAAAGGGTCATTTTTCACTGCGAAATTGAGGTGTGACCACGTTGCGTTTTGCGCCGTTTCCTGTCGCAGGCACTAGGCCGACCCACACAAGTGAGGTACCATTTTTCTCGTAAGACTTTGGGGAACGCGGGGTGGGTGGAAATTTGTGGATCCATGCAGATTCCAGAACTTTCCACCACAGAAATGTGGGGAAAATGTGGTTTTTTTGACAATTTTTTATGTTTGCAAGGGATTCTGGGTAACAGAACCTGGTGGGAGGCAGTCAAGTCACCCCATCCTGGATTCCCCTGGGTGTCTAGTTTTCAAAAATGTATAGGTTTGCTAGGTTTCCCTAGGTGCCGGCAGAGCTAGGGTTCAAAAACTACAGCTAGGCACTTTGCCAAAAAGGGTCATTTTTCACTGCGAAATTGAGGTGTGACCACGTTGCGTTTTGCGCCGTTTCCTGTCGCAGGCACTAGGCCGACCCACACAAGTGAGGTACCATTTTTCTCGTTAGACTTTCGGGAACGCGCGGTGGGTGGAAATTTGTGGATCCACGCAGATTCCAGAACTTTCCACCACAGAAATGTGGGGAAAATGTGTTTTTTTGGACAATTTTTATGTTTGCAAGGGATTCTGGGTAACAGAACCTGGTGGGAGGCAGTCAAGTCACCCCATCCTGGATTCCCTGGGTGTCTAGTTTTCAAAATGTATAGGTTTGCTAGGTTTCCCTAGGTGCCGGCAGAGCTAGGGTTCAAAACTACACCTAGGCACTTTGCAAAAAAAGGGTAATTTTTCATTGTTAAAATGTGGTACGTCCACGTTGCATTTTGAGCCATTTCCTGTTGTGGGCACAAGGGCTACCCACACAAGTGAGGTACCATTTTTATCGGGAGACTTAGGGTAACACAGAATTGTAGAGAAACTGTTATTACCTATTGACTTTCGATGCATTTCTGCCTTCCAAATGAAAGACAATGTGTAAAAAATAAGTCATTTTGAAAAATGACCTATAATTCTCATGCTAGTATGGGTACTCCCAATTTCGGAAATGTGCAAATATCTACTGTTTCTAAAATATACATTTTGTTCCCATTTCAGAAATACATAGGTGTCTTTCATAACAATTTTTCCATGTATACATTTTCCCAAAATAATTGCTATATACCCGGTACTTAAAAAAATCATTGCAAGATGTTGCTCAATTATTGGCTCTGGGTTCGTCGGGTTCTTGGTGAACCTACAAGTCCTATATATCCCCACAACCAGAAAGGTCCAGCGGATATAACGGTATATTGCCTTCAAATAGCTGTCATAATTAGAAGAAGTTACAGGTGAAAACGTTGACACAAATGGCTGTTTTTTTCAACTAATTTTCAATTTTTCCTTTATTTAACTGTTAGTTTCTATAAGGAAAACTTTAAGGATCTACACAAATGACCCCTTGCTGAATTCAGAATTTTGTCTACTTTTCATAAATGTATGGCTTTTTAGGATCCATTATTGGTTTCATACCCATTTCTACCATTAACTGGAAGGAGGTTGAAAGCACAAAAAATAGCAAAAATAGGCTATGTCCCAGAAAAATGCCAAAACTGTGCAAAAAAAGTTGGTTTTCTGACAAAAGTCTGCTTGTCCCTGAAAGCTGGGAAGATGGTGATTTCATCCCCACAACCCCTTTTTTGATGCCATTTGCAGGGAAAAATCAAGACGCTTTCATCTGTAGCCCTTTTTTCGCCTTTTTCCCCCAAAAAACTAAATTTAGCTGTATTTTGACTAATTTCTGGGTCCCCTCCAGGGGAATCCACAAACCCTGGGTACCTTTACAATCCCCATGATGTTAGAAAAAAAGGACGCAAATTTGGCATGGATACCTTATGTGGTCAAAAAGTTACAGGGGCCTAAGCGCGCACTACCCCAAATAGCCAAAAAAAGGCTTAGCACAGGAGGGGAAAAGGCCTAGCAGCGAAGGGGTTAATAACTGAGGTAATAAATTTAATAATAATAACACTAACAAGTGTGACCACACACTAAGTTATATTTGTTTGTACTAGTAGTAATTGAACCACAACAATGAATGCCACATTTCACTGATGTTTTTCTTGCTTCTGTACTTCTAGGTGCACAAAAGAGAAGGAGACATCACCCATTTTACTGCCAGACAGAAGTCCTGCTGCGCAAGACGTCACATGACGTGTGACCACAGACATCTCTTAAACTTGTGCCACTGCGTGCTGCTGACATCTTCAAGATGGCCCCAAAGAAAGGTACCAGGTCCAGTACCAAGAAAGTTGGATGTGAGAAGAAGGCACTGCCACTTACCAAGACCAGTATGTCGCCCAAGACCTTTTTTGGGAAACCAAAAATTACGCCTGCAGCAGCGGTGTCCGGGGAGCAAGCTGGAAGCAACACCGCACCAACCTAGGCCCAAGCCCATGTCTGGCACAGAGGCAGCCAGTGTAATCATGAGTCCAACGCTGACGGGCAGTGATGTTGAAATTATCGTTATCGCAAAGTAGTACCCAATCAATGTAGGAAACTCAGATAAGGGGGCAACAACAGCTGCAACCACCCCCAATAGTAGTTGTTCCTCCTGAAGTAGGGGCAGTTCAGGAGATCGAGCTTCCTGCAGAGGAAGAAGAAGAGCAAGCCACTCTTTCAGGAGATCCATTGTCTTCCAGATCCCCAGCAAGGAAAAGGAGGGTTAGACCATCAACTTCTTCTGCAAGCCCACCTTCTGATGATCTAGACGCCACTTGGAAGCCACCTCAGTCTGAGAGTGAGACATGACACGAGACAAGGCTAGGGAAAAGAAAGGTTCAGAAAGCCTTAGAGTTATGGAGGTAGATGTAGAAGAGGAGGATGATGACGAGCTAGTCATCATGGACATTAGTCCTGCCCCAGTGGAGACCGACATTACCCCATCCCAAATTGCTGTGAGGGATGAGGCACGGATACCACCAACACAGATGATACCACTAACACTACCTCCAGCTTTTATATTTCGCCGGCAGCGACCTACACCCACCACAACCACCTCAGTAGAAGTAGGTACTGCAGAGAGTCAAACGTCACGCCCACCTACCAGTTCATCCGACACTGCAAGTGGCACCAGCAGCGCCAGAAAATTGACCTCCCCAGTTTGGGACTTTTTTTCAGTTAGCAAGAAAGAGGTGAACATTGCTATATGCTCCATTTGTGGACAAGGTGTTAGGCGGGGTAAGCTTGGTAAAAACTATGGTACCGGAGGCCAAACAACGCATCTGAGAAAACACCACTTGATCCCGTGGGAGGTGCACCTGAGCGTAAAAAAAACTGCATGTGTTGGTGGTGGAGGGGATGAAGAAGAAGATCCGATCATGGTGGAAGGTAAACAAAAGGGAGACATTTTCTCTGTTACACAAAGCAGCCCTGTCCCCAGCAGTGCAGTGGTACTGCCCACATCATCATCAGCAACATCGCAATGGCACTAGAGTCAGGCTGAGACACCAAGGGGTCCAAGCAAGAGAGTACCGCAACGAAAAAATGTGCATTGAGTTAACATCTGGTGTCAAGAAGTCACCTGCATCAGTGGTACCAAAAAAGAAAAAAATCCAGGCTACCATTCTCAGCATGTTTAGTCGGAGGGGCAGTACGAACGCAACCACCCAACGGCACGTTTGTACAGCGCGAAGCTGGCTAAAATGTTAGCGCTGGACCTCCTCCCTTTTTCTTTTGTGGAAGGGGTGAGTTTTCTTGAATTTGTGGCAGCCATCTGCCCAAAATGGAAGGTTCCCAGCCGGTCCTTAATTCACCAGAGTTGCTGTTCCAGCACTACATCCCGATGTGCTGGAATTGTTTGGACAAGCTTTGCAGCAGACTGCTGTTCACACTACAGACATGTGGACCTGTTGCCAAGCCACTGATTACATGTGCATCACTGCCAACTGGCTCTCTTTTGTGGGGTTAGAGAAAAGATATTTGCAGGTGTTGACACTGCTGAGATTTTTAATGCCGCTCGGAAACATGCAACTGTAGCCATGTTTGCCATGGGGAAATCTCATACTTCTGCAAACATTTTGGAAGACTTTGACAACAAGGTCTTTGAATGGCTGCGACCAAGAGGGCTTAACATTGGTTTTGTTGCCACGGTTAATGGCAGTAATATAGTTAAGGCTATAGCCGATGCTGGCTATTTCAGTGTCCTGTGTTTGGCGCACTGCATTAACATCATTGTTCAAGACTTTCTGAAAAAAGAAGACCGAGTCAGCAACTTACTGACCACCTGCAGAAGAATCTGCACACATTTCAGCCATTCTTTTAAAGCCCGGAAGCAGCTGAGGATCATTCAACATGATAGCAGAATGCCAGTTAAAGCACTCATCCAGGAGGTGCCAACAAGTTGGAACTAAACTTATTACATGCTTAAACGTCTGTTTGAGTAGTACAGACCAATCAATGAATATGTCATGCAAAGAGGGGATGCTACTGTGAAAGGCATGATCATTGAGCTGGACCGATGGGGCCTAGTTAAATGCCTGACAGAGATGCTACTTCCTTTCGAGGACTTAACACGTGAAGTCAGCAAGGAGGACTGTACTATGGGCCAAGCTATTCCATTGTTGCACATGCTACAGGAACAGCTGAAGGGGCTGTCTGCAATGTACGCAGGTGTGTGGAGGGAAAAAAAGAAGCATATGAGTTGGTGGAGAGCTTAACCCTTTGCATATCTGAAAATACAAGGGTGCAAAGAAGCATTGTGTCATCCAAAGATTACATTTGTGCCACAATTCTTGATCTACGGTACAAATCATTACTGCACACTTTCATTCCTTTTTCAGATGGGGATGTTGCCAACCACAAAACTTGGATAGCTGTGGAAGCCAGTCAGCTAGAAAAAGAACGGCTGGGAATTAGAGGCCCGCTCCTCCATGGCACAACAAGTACTGCAGGGTAGCCGGCTTCAAGTTTAACTTCAGAGCCTGAATATTAGCCAAGATGCTGTCCACCAGACTATCACTGTTGCTGGACCAAATTCTCTCACCAGTGCAATCTGGCTTCATCCTACATAGATCCACCGCCCTAAATCTCCGGACTGTGTTCTCCATGATAATCAGGATAGTAAGGACGGTCCCGGCAGCAGTGGCCCTTCTCGACGCAGAAAAGGCCTTTGACTCTCTGGAATGGCCATTTCTCATTGCCACAATTCACAAACTTGGCATCCCAGCAAACTTTATTGCTCAGATTGCACTGCTATGCTCATCCCCTACGGCTCGGCTCCGAGTGAATGGCTCTTTGTCCCCCCTCTCTTCGTATGTCCCGTGGCACCAGCCAGGGCTGTCCCCTATCCCCCCTACTTTTCATAGAAGCCATGGACCCCTTAGTCAGACATTTACAAGAAAAACACATGTTCCGTGGCCTTCAATTTCACTCAGGACCCTTGCTGATGTCCATGTACGCAGACAACATCCTGCTTTTTATTAGGCACCCCAGCACAAATCCGCAACCTTTTATTGATGAGATCTGCCGCTTTGGCGACATGTCCGGGTTGTGAATCAACTGGGACAAGTCAGAACTTTTCCCGATCACCGACTCGACCAACCAGGTGGGAGATGAGCTTCCTCTCCGATGGGCGATGGATACTACCAAATATTTAGTATTATCCTACACAGAAATAAGGAACAAGTTATTTGCCTTAATTATGGGCCAGCCAAAGACCAGCTTACCTCGCAGATTTAGAGATGGATTCAACCACCGATATCCATGGCCGGACGCATTGCCCTCATTAAAATGAATGTCCTTCCCGGTTTTTTATATTTATTTGTCAATATACCAATCCCACTTACTATGACCTTCTTCACGCAGCTGCGGGGCCTACTTACTCGCCTGGTCTGGGCAGGACGGAGGCCGCGGGTAGCTTGGGGCACCTTAATACTCCCTTATGAACGAGGAGGATTTGCGGTCCCTGATCTGCACCTTTACTACCTGGTCGCACAAGCTCAATTTGCCTGACACTGGTTCCACCCAGAGGCCCGAATACCATACACCTAACCCAATCGAGATTTGGCCGCCCCTACCCCCTAGGGTGCACTGTTCCCTCCGGGCATACCGCTCGATCCAAATGACATGCAACCCCTGTCTACCACCTGCTGGGCTTGGCGCAGACTCAGCCGGTTACTGGGTAATGGCTCTTTATACTCACCCGACCTCCCACAGCAACAAAAGATAAAACCCGTTTTAACAGTCACCTCTGAGACGGTAGTCCAGCACACCCTCAACAAGTTACAACTATGTACCATCGGTTCCCTAGTTCCTGATGGACAGGCGATAACCATGGTGGGCTTGGCCACACAAACTGAGATGTCCTACATGGATAAATTCATAGCGACTCGGATGCTCAGTGCTCGGCCACCCCTTCTTTCCCTTCCCCTCCTGAAGAGTTCACACCTCTCACGCTGCTTATAACAGACAAAGATGGGGCTCATATGGTCACCAAGCTGTATCGGGCATGTATGGCACTCAAACAAGTGCAGGACAGGGGAGTGCGGCGACTCTGGGAGGAGGACCTGGGTCAACCATTGACTGACAAGGAGTGGGCTTATAGTCACAAACAAATAAAGAGGGTATCCCCCAACCATAGACATAAATTACTTCACTTCAAGTTTATACACCGGATCTACATCACCCCATAACAACTGACCAAATACGACCCCACCAAATCACCAAGCTGGCCAAAATGCCAAGCCTTTGACGCTGATTTTGCACACATTATATGGACATGCCCCCCTATAGCTGCATATTGGACGGAAGTGTTCCAAACGCTTTCAGACATAATCCCCACGCTGCTCCCCCCCCTCTCCAAAATTGGCCTTGCTGGGAATAGTCAGTGGTATAAAACTCTGCTACCGCAGATTCTTCGCCATAGCGCTATTATTAGCAAAAAGAGAAATTGCGCTGTATTGGGGCACCAGACAACACCCCAAGAAGGAAGCATGGCTCTGAAGCATGACTTACTGTGATATGCAAACTGACATATACACTACACTTCAGCCTCCAACCTCACAACCCAAAGATATTTGGCATGTTTATCGCCACTACTTACGCTTGACACAACAGACCTCTCCAGCCCTCTCTACATGTTTGCATGTGCCGGATGGACCCTTGTCCACGTCCCCTCTATAATCGTCCTTAGAACCAGCACATTAGATTCATATACCCTCCCCGCTGTACCGGATGTGATATCAGCTGCCTATGTTATGTTCATTCTTTCAGTAACTGTCTTAGAGATATTCAGGTGTACCTCCAGTATGACCTTCATATCTGAACACACAGAACACACATGTGGAACACCCCCCCCATCTCTCTCCTTTCTACCTCTTTCGTTAGTATTTTTGATTTTCAACATTAACTCATGGAAGTTCTCAAACTTTTCAAGAAAATGATGCTGGCAGTTTTTGTTTATATGTATGTGAAATTAATCAATAATATCCACAAAAAAAACTTCAGAGCCTGAGAGCAGTGCTGTCTGTTCACAGCAGCCAAAACCTCCAACAACAACAAGAACAGGAACATCAGCCTCAGAGGAATGGTTTCTACAGGCAGGGCTTAAGTCCAGTGCTGAGGCAAAGGCAAAAGAGGATGAGCAAAGTGGAGCACCCATGAGCATTTGTATTGGTATAGGAAAAGGCGCCAATGGCCAGTGCTCAGCAGGCTGGCGATAAACTATCTGGCTTGCCCGGTCACAAGTGTCTCTTCTGAGTGTGTTTTCAGTGCTGCTGGTGCCGTACTGACAGTGAGAAGGACCAGTATTTCGCCCCAAAACGTGGAGAGGTTAACCATATTCAAAATGAATCAGCACTTTATACTATCGGATTACATCATACCTGAAGTGGCACAGCAGGAAGATGATGACGGTGACTCAGGTCATGTAAGTAGTGTGTTAGGTGACCTACTTCTGGGTGAACCACCAGAGTTTGAGGATGAGCTCTACTTCCCTGACAACTAGGCTTTCGAGTTACTTTCTTTCTTCCTTTGACGCCCAAAAAAAAGCCCCCAAAAAAGATATAGCTAACGAATATAATGTAATTTATATTTTGTGTGTGTCAGTGTCTTTCTGGTTCGAATCACAACAAATCCATCACCACCGTCTTACTCGTTTATTGCTGGATTGGAGTTGCAACTGTGTGCAGTCAGTGAAGAAGTAAGTCTACTCTTCCGGGTCCTGACTCGCCCTAAATCCATTTCCCTCAAGCCAGACATTGGATGGAGAAAAGTACAACAAATGTGAAATGTGTGCCTGCCTCGAGTCCCTCCAAACTTGACTATATATCTATACTCCTTTCTGAGCCTAGAGGGACTGCTCCGGAAGAACAGATGATGGCATGCATTGCACGCTGACTCTGAGTGATTGGTGTTTGTGTTGTGCATGATGTCTACTAGTATTTAATCTACACACACAAAAAAGTGACTCAAGTCAATGTTTTGCTTCTTGTTGTTCAATAACAAAATTGTACGACTGCAGGCTGATCCATTGCATTTTTTATTCTGGACTCTCTCGGGACACTACAGAGTTGGAGACCATGACCATACCATACTCTTAGTCAGTCAGTAGGATCGGAGATGATTGATGGAATAACTCGGGCGTTTCATGAAGTGGCCTAATAGGTAAACAACAACAACACCAGACCTACATGTCTGTGTAGTAGTGGAGGCGAGTGCGGTGGTGTGACTGACAGCGGTGCATTGATTTTGTTACTTAATTTGGAAAATGCTATGTTGCTGTGTGTGTGTGTATGTGTGCTCAGTGCTGTCTGGCTCAAAAAAATCTAAGCTAAGTGGAGGTTGGGTGGGCGGGCCTGCTCCTGTTGTTGGAGCTAACTGCTGGAAACAGACAAGATTTAGCCATGCCACCTCTGAAAGTTTTCTTGTTACAATCCTCCTTAATTTATGCAGCTTAACTTTACATTTCTCCTTGATTTTTCAATATCCTTTTTGTTTTTCTATATACAGGCCGGCCTTTACCCTGCGCTATACTGGGAAAAACAACTCACACCCACTTTACCAAACTGCATCCGCCAAGCAGGCACTCAAGATTGACGGACGGACAGTCCAAGGAAGGACCAAGAGGAATGCCGAGATGCAACTCCCAATTTGACGATAATAATATTAGTATCATTTCAATTGATTCATTTTTTCTCTTCAATCATTATGACTGTGTGTGTTGTTGTTTATGTTTGCTTATATTTGACTCCTACAGATATTTTCGAATTTTCTTTGCTAGCTTTCAAAGGAAGCATGGTACAACAGAACATAAAATATATGTAACCTGGGTCTCTCTGGGGCAGACAGGCAAGGCAATTGCATAATAATAATTAATAATATACTGCTGCCCTGTACTATTAGTCTAGTACTATTCATCAAGTCATCATCATGCATGCATTTTCTTTTTCTCCCTTAACAGATTTATGATGGTCGGCTGCCAAGATTGTGTGTTGTCCATGTGTAGTGTTTGTCTTTGTCAAACCTTTCCCTCAAATCCCCCTTCCCAGCCATTCATCAATCCCTAACCCTCTTCCCCCGGGATGTGTGATTTATATTGAGGTGGGACTAAATTAAATTTACATCAATTATTGATCACACACTTGCTGGGGCGGATGTGGTGAAAGCAACACTAACTCAAGGTAGGGCGAGGATCTTCTTCTGCTCTAAGTATATATACTTTAGCCCACACTGGCAATATTAGATTGCCCACCCATGCACAGTATTCGATATTCAATTTTTTTTTCAAGAGGAACATTACATAATTCATCATAATAATATAATTGGTTGCCAGCATCGAGTCATCAATCATCCTATTTCCAGCACTAAAGGTTACGAAGCCGCTTGTCCGCTTCATCATCATAGCTCGAGTCGACTTCAGTTTGTAACTTGTACTAGACTAGCCCTCCAGGCATTCTGGTTTATTTTACTTTAGCATTGCTTATCATCATCATGGTTTCTTGTTTGGCAGTCTTCTTGTTTACTGTACTTCTACTACTCGTTCCTGAGTCTCCCTCAGGTGACTGACTGTCTCATTTTCTTTTTTTGCAAATGCTACTGTCAGTGTCTACTACTACTACCACCACCATGGCACCTTGGGAAACCAAACCATCACCAAGCAGCCATCGCTTCGCCTAAGTATGAATAAACATCCATCTTCTGTTGCCGGGCCATGGCTGCTAACTCCTTCCAGTTTGGTTGAATCGGTTGGGAAGGAGTAGCTATATCAAGAAAGAAAAAAGACAATTGGAACCAATACTCTTAGCAAAACAGTAGCACAAAATTAATTATACACTTAAAATTATAGTGGCACAGTAGCACTAGCAAGCACAGTACATAACATTTGTGGTATCCTCCCACTTCCTCAGCCTCTAACATTTGTGGGAGTTTCAGGCATTACTAGGCACTATGGAGTAGACAAGTCTTCTTCTTCTCTCTCTTGTTTAGCTAAATTAACCTTGTAGGCATGCCAGCTCAGTCAGCTTGTGCCCTAGACAGACATACTCGTGTCGCAGACTCACGTTATTTACTACTGTCTGCAGGTGGGGCAGCTGTAGTCTATTACTACACAATTATCTTATTTTTCTATTCTGGCCATACTTTGTTACATCAATGGCAACTGCTCAATTTCACTTTCACCCAGACTACTACAACAAGGCAGATGATATCTGATCTAAATGATTATATATGGGATGACGTGAGATACTATTGATTGATTGTGTAACCATGCAGCCGATAGGCCACCCATGGCTGACACGGTCGAAATGACAGAGGTAGGGAGTGGGCCTCGGAGTCGGAGGGAGGTGATTGATAATGGGTGGGTATGGGTACATACATACCCAATATATATGTTGTGCTTGCAAACTACTGTGAGTCAAGGGAGTATTCTGAAATACAACCTTGAGTCAAAAACCTTGGGGAAAATAATAGTCCTTGTTTCTCTTTCCAGCAATTTTTCCATTTATCATTGCATTGCTCTTCTAGCATAATTTTTTTTTATTCTAATCAAAATGTTATCTTCACTCTTGGCTTTGCTACTCTGGCACGGTTTATTTTACCTTTACATTCTCTTCATCCAGTGACAGTCTCCACCTATGCTATGATTTAATACCATCCAGGTATCCATCCATTCAAAGTAAACATGGCTATCATTCTTCTTAATCTCTCAACAAGCCTTTCACCAACAACATATATTTGTAATTTTTTATTAAACCACCACCCATGCGTCCTTGCTTGCCTTTGAGATTGACCCATCAAACCCCCCGGAGGATTCCTATCACCCATACAGTTTCACCCACCCAGGCAGGCATCCTTACTTTCACCTTTCACCCATCCTTCAACCACCCATGCATCCTATCAGCCACCTACGCATCTCGGGCCCCCTTCCTTCACCCACGCATCCTTCTCTGCCAGTCATATATTACCAGTCACCCGTCCTTCCTCGTTCCATCCTTCTTTCCCTTTTGGTTCAACCCATCCATCAAGGTCGTCTGACTCTTAGTGTTCTTCATAAAACTTTCCCAGCTGAGTTGAAGTCAGATAGAAGAGGCCATTAGTTACTCAACTCCCACCGCCAATGCTATTGCTAATGCTAAGTAAAGGATGTCTTCTTCAACCATTTTTCACAACAACTTAGTCTCTCTCAACAGTACAGTGTATACCCTTGCAGCGAGTGTGTATTGTCAATAAGTAAGGAATATAACTTACCACCGCCCGCCACTGCTGCTGGCTCACCCACCCCTGCAGCTCCTGGCTGGCGTCGTCTTCCCCGCTGGTGGTCGGTACACCTAGAAAAAACATTACACATTTTTTAGATGCCTTATACGCCTCCCCCTATTTATTTTTTTCACTAGCAAGATTGAAAATACAATACATACATACACCACACACATCACTAGTACAAATAGGGTACTAGAGTAGAGTAGACAGTAGTATGTCCTATCCTATCAAAAATAATAAAATATCTGGTTGGGCATTTTGTTGGTGGCAATTTTTGAAAAGCCTCTCAAGAAGAGGACAACCCAAAGGACTGGACTCAATGGCTAGAGCTATTGTTGAATCTGAGTTATAAATTTTTTTAAAAAGAAAAAGAGTGGCCAACTGGGTGGACAATCGGATATGAGGTCTCTCGAGTCTTGAGTCCTCTCTCTTGGTTGGAAAATATAATTGTGCCCTCCTCCTCCTCATACTTCCTTCCAGCCATGGTGCATGGTAATCAATTGTTCACAATCAACTGCTGCTGCTAATAATAATAGTACTAGGCCTAGACAAGAAAAAGCAAAAATACACCACTTTGGGGTGTCCGACGTGACCATCATTTTATTTACTGATTGAGCATGAGAAAGAAAGTAAAAGAAAGCCTTCTAATCTCAACATACATGCGTAGAATACCTTAGTTGGGCATGCAATCTGCACAGCAGAGTAGTAGTACTAGTAGCAGTAAAGGATCAATGTGTTCTCTGGGTCTTACAGGGGTACCACCACTAGGCAGTCCACAAAATAAAAGGGAGAGGAAAAGCTGACTGAAAAACCAGAATAAATTATAAAGCAAGCTACAGACAGACTAATAGTAGTACAGAGTCAGAGGCAGTTAGATTGATGTAAAAAAACAGACACTAGAAATATTATAACTAAGTAGGTAGGTAATGCAGGGATAACAAGAATTTAGAAACAGATAGATCGAAGAAGATTTGGTAAAAAATAGAATTAGGAAACGGAAATAATAGTTTGAAAAAATAAGGTGCAGTAAAAGTTAGGGAAATATAATTATTAATATTAACAACAGGAGGACTGACTGGGGCCAGCAGCAGAGCCATCTGTAGAGGAGCGATCCTGCCCCTGGGAGGCACCTCCAGCTCCCGCCTCAGCAGACCCACTTGTCTTCTTGCCCCTAGATGCTGATCATGTAAGACATAATAAAGAGTCAAAAATTGGTGTGAAACAAATAATAAATATTTTTTAAAACGCTCCAAAAAGATTTTTTGACAGGACGACAATTGCAATTAAATTTACCTATCTAATCAGATCAACTAGTAGTAGTAGACTAGTATCGCGGTCGCGGACCATCCTATCTCTTTATTATTCCAGTGTTCCATTCCGATTCCAGAATCCTAAACCTAAGTACCACCTAGCCTGCCTATTCTAAAGACTTTGGAATGAATTGCCAAAAATTATATTTGCTTCTTCTAAGTTCCGATCTCATTCTCAATCATCAATGAAATTTTTAATCAACCCCCTTTGACGGGCCAATTGTTCACTAAGTCTGCATATCCATTTATTTTAGCCCTCAAAAATGCATAGATGGACGCATGCATATTGCATACACCAAATTGTTGGTTGGTTGCTGATGTGCTGAGTTGCTATATTATTCACTCACTAACAAACTACAAAAGGTTCTACTAAGGACTGGAGTCAGCAGCACGTGACGAAGGATGCGTGACGCAGACCACTAGAAAATTACCAGCTAATACTAAGTAACTAACTATATAACTACCTACCACCACTATCTTAGTGACAGGTCAAAGGAAAGGAGTCTCGCTAGCATTACCTAACTTAAGTTCTCTAACCTCTCTTACATAATCAGCCCAAGCGAGCGCAAACTTGCAAACAAGATTAGTAGCGCCTTTTACCTGTCTAGAAGAATAACAATCACATAATATGAGATTTTTAAACGTAACTTACCAGCTTGTAAGCAGCAGCAGCATTCTTGCTATTTAGGAAAAAAATAATATTCACAATAACACAGAACAGAACACACAATAGTAATAAATTAGCTACTCACCAAGCCTCACGACCACAACACCGAGCAGGTCCAGCAGGTCCTGCTCCCGGTCCAGGATGCCGTACCACCGGTGAGTCAGCTGGTTGTGGGTGCGCCGGACCTTCAGAGCAGCGAAACACTGCCATGCGCACCCTCGTCCACCGGCGGTGACGCTCCTGGATCCCATAGCCGGAACGAGGCCTGCCGCCTGCTGCCATGGTCAAGGAGCGGTGGCGCTGCATGAAAAAAACTAGGGTGTCCACCTCCACCTCTGAGAATAAGGCCCGGGCCTGCACCCCTTCCGGGTGCCGCTTTCTGCAAGGAAGGCGGCTCCTGGTTGCACTCTTACCCTTAGCCATGGTTCTGGGGGTGCGGGGGCGGAAAAGAAAATGTAGAAGTAAAAAATAAAGTCAGGTGAAGAAGGAGGGAAGTAAAAAAAAATTAAAGCAAGTAATAGAAAAACAGTACAAAAATGCAGTAAATGTAGAAATACAAAGCAAAATATACACTTAGGAAGAGAGAGGGATGGATAATAAATAAAAAAGATCAGAAAAAAAGTTTTAGAAACAAAGGTTTGAAAAGATTTGAGAGGATTCAAAAACAGGCCCCAGAACAATAACAAAGAGTAGAAAAACAAGATGGCCATGCCCATTGGTGAACGTGTGGTGAAGTTCGCGTGATATTTCCCCTAAACATGCAATCCGTGTTGCCGACCGTCAGAAACGTCGCGCGAGCTTGGTCGCCGAGTTCCACGTAGCGCGGCTACGCTAACTCCGTCTGGGCTTTGATAGGATGAGAAAAGTCACTGAGAGAAGTGGTTTCGGACCATGCTGGGTTGAGCTTTTGTCTGACAGAGGATACGCAGCGGATGTCGGATTATTTGTAGAGCGACCTAGATCCGAGGTTGTTCTGGGTCTAGATTTCTGGAAGGTTGCTGAGGGCGACGCTGAATCCACTGTCGGTATAGGGTTGCAGGTTAAGATTGCTTTTTGGGCTGGTTGTGTATTCCTTAGTATTGGATTTTGTACGTTGTCTAACAGGGCCCGCAAAATCTTTTGGCAACGAGGTTAGTTTGTCAATTAGTTGGGTGCAGGAACAAAATTAGCCCACTTCTATCTGGCCTAGTTTCTGTTCTACGGATCTTAGCCTGGTCCCTAGGTCCGTTAGGCTTGGGGCAATCGACTGAATTAAAACGATTTGGTGCTGCATTTTTTGTGATTGCCAAAGAAGGGCTTTAGCCATTGTATCTTGTTTAAAAGTTAATGAGGCCTGAATTGACACCGCTGTACTTGCGGGGCTGACTGGTGCACATTCGCTTTTGTAGGAATGATGCGAGAAGTCGGGAGTGGGACTTGGAGCCTTCTTGAATAATGGAGTTTGAGCCAGTGACGCTTCCATTTGGGCTTCTGTTTGTGCTTCTAGTGAAGCTAGAAACTGGTCTGACAAGGCTCCGCACTCGTAGTCTGATGTACTGTGCCTCCTGAGCTCCTTAGATAACGGTTGTGGCTCCAGAGTAGTTGATGGCCTGGCTTGGGTACCTGATTCCATAGGTGGGTAGCTGGTTGGCGAGATGTAAGAGTGTGGACTTGAACTTGTATGAATTTGAATAGATATCATATGGCATTTAATCTGAGGGGGCACACCCTTCGGCTCAAAGTCTTGGTTGAGCATAGGGTGGGAATTTGCTCAGCTGAGTTTGCCCCCTGTGGTTCTTGGGATCTCCGAACCCACCAGGACTGACCTGTTTAAGGATAAGGAGCGCCTTGTGTGTTCTTTAGGACTCTTTAAAAGGTGGGGAGGGGAAGGCTCTCATGTGATTTTTTTAAAGTAATGTTAAATCCGGCCGCGTGAAGAAGGATAAGCAAGGTTGTCACAGGGTCTTTCCAGTGGCATGTTGACCCCCTGGCGTTTCCCGTGATCCATCATGGGGTATGATTGTGTTTAGGTGTGACCAATGGACTCCAACCGCTTGCTCCTGTGTCCCCCGTCGTCTGCACTTTCGAGCTCTGGACTCGTGCACAACGCGACCACCTTAGCAGTTTCTTGGGACGAAGTAGCGCTCTTATGTAGGTGGTCACCCTGCCTTTTTCTGACCGGGTTTCTTTTTTTCACCATGCTGTGCTGTGAGCCCGGTGCGCGATGGCCCACTGATGCTATCCCAGGGACTACGGAGCGCTCTTCAGTTCCTTTCTTCCTTTGGCTCACACAGGGAGAGGTGAGTCCTTCTCAGGCAATCCAGCACCCTCCATCCTTTGCCAGGGAAAGCAAGGCCAAGTTGCAAGGTGACAGGGGGGCCACTGAGTCCTCCTGTTGCGGGGAAGGATGTCCCTGGGCAGTGGAGTGCTGGTGCAACTGGTTCCCAGTGCTTAGGCTTGGGGCTTAAGGACCCACCATAGTGGGGGAAAAGACCCTCGCCCCCGGCCCTGCACCAAAGGTCCTGGAGAAGGTGTGGTAGGAGGGGGGAGCCCAAGCCGGGGGAATGCCCAAGGAATCCCGGGGGCCTGCGGGCCTGCGGGAGGCAGCAGGAGGAGAGGGACGAGGGCCCGAGTGGGAGCTTACATGGCCACCGCAAGCCGCACCCAGGCCGGTTCTGCAGGGCCCGGCTCTCACTTCGCAGCCGGCAGCTATGCCGCTGCGCTCAGGGCCCCCTCCCGATTGTCTGCCTGCCTACCTCCTGATTGCCGCACTGAAGTTAAAGCTGGTACTTGTGGTTTACGTGCAGGCCCCGGTGCCCCAGTGCCGATTCTCCTGATGGGCTGGTCGGGGGCTGGAACGAACGATCCCCTGCCTCTGAGGCCGCAGCAGGTTGCTCCCGGAAGCAGAAGGACGAAGTGCGGAAGTCAGGCAGGTAAGGCAAGTGTCCTTAGTGTTGAACTGCTGAAGGAACTACTGTTTTTCAATGTGCATCAGGCCATTCATGAACCCACTTTTAATTATACCTGCTGTCTTTTAGAACTCTTGCCATGTCCAGGGGAAGTGTAACATGTTTTGCCCATGCCTCCTGGCCAATGAAGACTGAATGAACTGCAACAACCTACAAAGTCAGGAATAAAAACAGAGCTCTAGTGCTCAAAACACCAGCACAGCCTGTCCTTCTGCAATTCAGAAAGCTAATTAAGAAGTTAAAAATGCACTCAACATTATTTTTGTATGGTTAAATAACACACAGAACAAAAAATGTGCACAAGTTCCTCTTTCTGTAAAACAGAAATATAAGGTGAATTAATTTTTCAAATGAGTGTCCAGCTCATGTTGTGTTTCTTTTTCTTAGCTAACAAGATATAACTATTCAAGGTTGGAGCTCTGGGCCGGTTGGCAGGAGTGAACGTATCTATTGTCTATTATATCCGGTTTACAGCTTCATGTTATGTGCAGGAAGAAATGATGTACAGAAAAATGAATTAATGCAATGTATTTTAAGGCCGATTTTCTGCTTCTGGTGAAATGATTACATTAATAATGAATATTTGTGTAGAAATGCATAGTTTAACTGTACCTAACAAATACATGTGCTGGACAGAAAGCAGGCAGAAAGTTAGAGAAATGTGTTTAATTTGATGTAGCGGTTTAGTTTCCTATATCTGTGCATTTTAAAATGTCACCATATCTTTCTGTATAACGTGTATTGTTCAGATCATTATGAAAAGGCTTGAGTTTTTTTTTATAAAAGCTTCTTCTTTTTGCTGCTTTTTGCTGGTCTGTGCTGCTCTTTTTTATTGGAGATATTTTTGCTAGACACATTTCACTTTTTGTGTTTTTAAACCTATATATTTGCACATCTGCTTTATTACTGCCCTGAGCTCTTTTAACAGAAAGCTCTCTATAACTTTAACTTACCTGGCACAAATTGTACTGTCTGTTTTATTTAACTTAATATCAAACTTCTCGCAAAGTGCACAATTTGCAGGTTTTTTTTGATACAGGATATGTTTTCTCATGCAAAGCTTTGGTTACATGTCCCTGGTGATTTGGTTATTAGAGTATTTCTTTTTAAACTGGACCATGTATTGTTTCTTTTGACAATTTTTGTGTAAAGAGCACACAACTGATTTTCTGTTCTGTACTATAGGTTTTGCTGGCTACATTGCCAATGTAACTTTAATTATATTCACTGAATAAATCTAATGATATAAGACTAAATGAGAGGCTTAGGGTACATTATTTTTGTCTCAGTTTTTAATTCACTTTGCCTGCTTTCTGTGAGCCCAGAATACTTTGGTATTAGAGAAGGGACTGGGCACCCTTGTACAGCCCCTCCTGTAATAAAGATTATTCTGGTGCACATACCAAGATACCAAGGCCCTCATTTACGGGGAGTTGGCATAGGGCAGCGCCGCAAGGCTTCTTGCTGCTCTGCCCTACGCAGAAGTGAAAGGGCAGGAATGTACTGTGTTTATCAAATACGGTGCATTCCTGTCCTTTGACCCTGTGCTGGTGCAAAATTTGCTGCCCAGCACCAATGCAGGCACCCTTGCACCATAGTCCAAGGGTGTCTACGTTGCATGCAGGATTTTTGTTATGCAGGAAGGGGCACCTTCCTGCACAACAATATTCCTATGAGATTCTATGTGTGCTGCTGAATGCTCCAAACATGGAAAGAGGAAAAAACTAGGAGAAATAAAAAATATTTCTCCTCGTTACTCCTGCTCTGGGGAGGTGTAAGGTTTTGGCGCTGCCCCCCAGATTTACGTGACTTAGTAAATCTGGGGCAGAGTCAAAATCCATGGGTGTTGCATGGGAAAGCACATCGCAATGTCCATGGAGCGCCTCCCTGGCACAGAGTAAGGGGACACAGCGATTTGCGCTGCCTTGCGTTACTCCATATCTATGAGGCCATGCAAAGCCACGCAGGGTGGCTGTGCGTGGCCACATTGATATGATTGAGAGGCTTGCGCCGCCGGAGCGTTACAAAAAGTGACGTACGGGCGGCGCAAGCCTCTCATAAATAAGCCCCCAGTCAGCATCCCATCCTTTCATGGGGGGTGGTCCCATGTCAATGAGGACCACTTTGCCTTGGCAGAGAGGCAGTGGAGCCGCATCAGGAGGGCTTTGCTTCTCACCCAGTCCTTCTGGCATAGAGTGGGCGCATCAAAGGAACCAGCAGGTCAGTTCCTAATGCGTCACGTCCACGCGGACATCACTGCCCCCCCCTCCTCAAATCACATATCAGGCCACCAGCCGTGTTCAAGTGTTTCCTTCCCCCGGTTTGGACTGATTCGCGGAAATTAAAGTATTTCTGCTTTGATTGCACTCACTTTTCCATTGGCCTCGTGCGCTTCCAGCTCATTAGTTCCTGTCGTTCTGGACATGAAGCGCTTTTCATCTCCCCTGGCAGAGACCCTTGTGTGAGTAAATGCCGGAGGGGGCACTTCAGCATGGTTCGCCATTGGATTATCTAGATGTAAAATACTACAGCTGGCGCCCCTGACAGTCCAACTAATAGAATGATTTGTAATGCTTTTGGTCTAATTAAAAGGGGAGCTACCCTCATTGTGCTCTTCACAAACTGCAGTTTAAAAAGTATCATTTGATTTTTTTCATTTGTTTTATAGATTATCACCAGTTTTTCCACTTTTATAACCTCCAGCTGTTTCCTCTATATTCCACCTCTATGTTTTTTTATCCCATGTGCAAAAGCTCCTAGGGCTTGTGAAATCTGATTTTCTTTTCCACATTTTGGGCTGCCATCCGTGCTAATGTGTATTTTGCCCCCTCTGTCTTGGCAGTATTGTCTTACTCCTCCTTACAATCTTCCCAGGAGTAACTTGCCCTATCTCTCTGGAGTTGCAGAGTCCCAGGATACGAGTAGTCTTGCATGTGCTCTTATCCATAACAAACACAGGTCCATATTTATTACCGACTTGCGTCGCACTTTCACCATGAAATGTGATGTAAGAGCGATGCAAACCTTAAGTCAGATTTTTGAAGTCACGCAAAGCAACTTTGCATGGCTTTGAGTGTCTCCAAAAATCTGGAGCAGTGCAAATCGCTGCGGTGTGTTACTCTGCCCTAGGTAGGCATTCCATGCGTGGGTGTTCCCACATTACTCCCATGGGTTTTGACAAATTCCCAGATTTACAAGACCTTGTAAACCTGGGAATGCACCAAAAAGATACGCCTCACAGGAGAAACTCAAGGAGGAGAAATATCTTTCTTTCTCCTCCTTACTTCCTCTTTCTGTGTGTGCACAGAAAGAGGAAAATGCCTCTCAGGATTGTTTTTGTGCAGGAAGGTCTCCCTTTCTGCACAAAAACAATCCTGCCTGTAATGCAGGCACCTTTACACCGTGGTGCAACGGTGTCTGCATTGGAGCTAGGCTGCCATTGTCCACCAGCACAGGGGGGAAAAGTCATGAATGCGCGGTATGCCTTAAATACAGTGCATTCCAGCCATTTCCAAGTAACGCAATGTAGTGCAGCAAGGTTGCTTGCTGCGGTGCACTGTACCACTATTTCATAAATAGGCCCCACAATATCTATTCACACATATGTTCTCTGCCTCACAACCTGATTCTATCACTCTCTTTGAGAAACCAAGGAGCAGACGTTGAGACACAAGGGGGGCCAGCCTCTTACAGGTCCTTACATCAACAGCCCCTTCCTCCTAAACTAGGGTTGGGAAATACATTTTTACCTGTGGCATACAGATGCAAACTACAGTGCGTACCCACCATTTTCACCAGATCCACATCTGCCTACTATGGGCAATCCAAAGGTGAACTGCATTGCCCAACAACGGCTCACAATCCTCCATGAAATTACCGCTTCAAGGTAGTTTGGTCAGTTTGTGTAGTGCCGGCAGCTGTTTTGAAATCCATCATTTCTGTACTACAACTGGGGTGTCGATTTGAGGGCTTATTAACACAATTTAACTCCACATCAACACAGACAAAAGGCTGGATTTCTCCTGATTTGGTTTACACCCAAAACTACCTCCAGCCACCTCTACTCAGTTAAGACAATGGAATACCTCCTGGTCTTACAACGAGCTGTGTCTCTGCAACAGCTTCTTCATCTACCTCCCACAAACCTGCTTCACCCTCTGTACAAACCAATGTCCTCATCTCCACTACAACTCACCTCAGAACACATCGCACCTTGGTAATGGCCTTCAGGTGGATGGTTTGCAGCTGGCCACGGACACTCTCACTCTTTCAATCAATCAGGATTTGTAATGCGCTGTTTATCACCCGGAGGGTATCCAGGTGCTGTGGGGGAGAGCTGCTGCTGGGAGTTGTCAGTCGAATAGCCAGGTTTTTAGGCTGTTTCTGAAATCCTGCAGGGTGGGGGAGGTCCAGAGGTGGATGGGGGGGCTGTTCCAGTTCTTGTCGGCCAGGTAGGAGAAGGAGCGGCCGCCGCTCCTGCTTCATAGGTAGCGAGGAGTGCGGGTGAGGGAGAGGGTGGTGGAGCGCAGATGTCTGTTGGGTTGGTGTAGATTCAGTCTGTGGTTTAGGTAGACTGGTCCTTCATTGTATAGGGCCTTGTAGGCATGAGCCAGCATTTTGTACTGACATCTCCTGTGTACATGGTGCCAATGGAGTTTTCTGAGGTGGGGGTGAAGCAGGTTTGCCTAGGAAGGTCGAGGATGAGCCTGGCTGCTGTGTTCTGGATGATCTGTAATCTGTTTAGTAGCTGAGTTATGACTCCCATGTAGAGCGTGTTGCCGTAGTCCAGGCGGATGGTGATGAGGGCCTGGGTGACGGTGCCTCCGATGCTGATGGGGATCCACTTGAAGATTTTCAGGAGCATGAGGAGCGTGAGGAAGCAGGCTGAGGATACTGTGTTAATCTGGTTTTTAAAGGTGAGCCTGTTGTCAAGTATGATGCCAAGGTTCCTGGCTTGGTCCAAGGATGTGGGAGTGGGTCCCAGTTCTGCTGGTCACCAGGTGTCGTTCCAGGGATTGGCGTTTTTCCTGAAGATGAGTACCTCCCTTTTGTCAGTGTTGAGCTTGAAGCAGTTGTTTTGCACCCAGCTGGTGACGCTGGACATACACCTATGGAAGTTAGCTTTGGTGTTGGTGTGGTCAGCAGATAGGGAGAGCATGAGCTGGGTGTTGTGAGTGTATGATATGATGTTCATATCATGGACTCTGACCAGGGTGGCCAGAGGGGCCACGTATACATGGGACAGGGTGGGACTCAGTGAGGAACCTTGGCGGACGATGCAAATGATGTTCTTAGGGCCCGAGGTGTAAGGTGGGAGGCGGCCGCCCTGAGTTCTTCCAGTGAGGAAAGATGTGATCCAGTTGAGGGCATCCCCCTGTGGTCTCATCTGGTGGAGTCTATTTAGGAGGGTGTGGTGGGACAGTGCATCGAATCCTGCTGGGAGCTCAAGGAGGATCAGGGCTGTGGTGTCCTCCTGGTCTAGGAGAGACCTGATATCATTGGTGGCCGTAATTAGAGCAGTTTCTGTGCTGTGGTTTGAGCGGAACCCAGATTGGGTAGGGTCCAGGAGGTTGTTGTTCTCCAGGTGGTTGGTGAGTTGGTGATTGATGGCTTTCCTGGACACTCACACGCTCTCCCTCTTCTCATACCCCAGCACCTCGTCGCCACTGTATCCCCATTGAGGCACTTGAAGCGGAGAGGCTCATCTGTGCCTGAGTGCTGGAAGATGTCTCAGGTACCACCAATCATTCTAATGTGTGGTACCTGCCATAACCCTCATCCATGAGCAATAAGAAACATGCACCCAATAAGGCAAGAATTGAGGGGTCCGGGGACTGTATCAACCTTTCCCAAACAAGCCGTCACACAGGAACTACACGGCAAAGCTCCAGTATGAAGTAATAATAAATAGGTGCCAACAGCAGTCCATGGGGAATAGTGAGGTTCAGACAAAGCTCTCATATCCTACATGGACTCTAACATATAGCACACACTCAGGGAGCCACACACCCTTGTGACCTCATGACTTGCAGGGATGGCCCGGCCTATATGAGACAACACCTTCAATGGTACGTTCCCAGCAGAGCACTGCGCTCTGCCGAGGCAAAACTTATAAAAATTCCACGGGCAAAAACAGCCAGCTGGGGGGGTAGGAGTTTTTTCAGCTGTGCCGCAAAAGCATGGAATTGCCTTCCCTCCACCTCAGAAGTGCTACCGAGCTCCTTTCCTTTAGAAGGGGGCTGAAAACCTGGCTTTTCCCTTGAATCCATCCCTCATCCAGCAACCAAGTTGGCAACTCCTAGCGCCAGAACTAACCCTGGGCATAATACTTTGCTACGCTCACGGAGCATGCAAAGTTTGTGTTACTACGCAATTTGCACATAGCAGAGTAAAAAACTCTGCTAATTGACGTAGCGTAGCAGCAGTATATTAAACACATACAAATGCTTTATTAAAACAATTTTCTATGCTAAAAAGCATATAACAACTTCACAAAAGTGAACTTTGACAATGGAAATATCAAGCAATGAGAGAGGTGATGATTTTGGGTTCCCCTCAACCTAGGGGAGGACCAAGCAGATGCCTTGAACACAAAAAGCATATCATGTGAACGATTCAGTGGTGGTCCCTTCCTCCTAGGACTACCCCAAGCACAGTTATGGGCAAAAATACAATCCCAACCAAAGTCCCTGCAAAGCATTATGGGACGAGATTAGCAGTGGGCAGTGAATATTATAGTGTCCAATATCAAAATAATTCTACAAAGAGCTGCAGTTCAACTAGTCGTTACTAGATGTCCCTCCACGAGTCAAATGCAGAAGCATTGAAATTATTAATACATCAAGCTGTAGTTCCACTAGTCGTTACTAGATGTCCCTCACGAGTCAAATGCAAAAGCATTGAAACCCTTTCATGAAGCTTTTGCATTTGACTCGTGAGGGACATCTAGTAACGACTAGTGGAACTGCAGCTCTTTGTAGAATTATTTTGATATTGGATACTATAATATTCACTGCCCACTGCTAATCTCGTCCCATAATGCTTTGCAGGGCCTTTGGTTGGGATTGTATTATTGCCAATAACTGTGCTTGGGGTGGTCCTAAGAGGATGGGACCACCACTGAATCGTTCAAAAGATGTGCTTTTTGTTTTCAAGGCATCTGCTTGGTTCTCTCCTAGGTTAGGAGGATACCAAAATCATCACCTCTCTCACTGCTTGTTAATTTATTGATTTCACTTATATGAAATGCTATATGCATTTTAGCATATAAAGACAGAGATACTTATTTTATCTTAACTTGCACTGTGCAAGATGCCTTTGGCAATTATTGTACAGTGTAGTCAAGCACTCAGCTATGCAATTTGCATAGCTACGTGTAGATCAAAATGTACTTCACGTAGCTACGTGAAGTGCTACTACGTAAACTACGCAAACTACGCTCAGGGTTAGCCAGGACACCTTAGGGTAGCAGTGCGCTTTACAAGCTTTATTAACATTAACATATCAGTAGTGGGATAAGCTGGAACCTCCAGGTTCCTGAGTCCTTTTCATCTCAGGTCTGACAGACCAGCCTCTCCCTGGAGCTAGCGGGTTAATTTTCAGGGCCACCCCCAAAGGGTGGCAATGAGAGAAGTGTCACAGAGGGTGGTGGCCAATGGCCATCTGTGGAAGTGGTGGGGTGTAATCCTTGCCCTGAGTTCCAGCAAGTAAGCGAGCCAATCCAACAACTTCTAGGAGGGGTTTCTCGCCCAATTAATCTTTTACAAAATAGGGTCAAATGATGCATTTTATCGCATGCTTTTCACACCACTTTGCTAGTAAGCAGAAGGCTCTGAAATGGCAGTCATTAAATATTCAAGTGCTGTCATGGTGAGGCAAGCCAATGAAGCTATGGGCGACTCATATGTCAATAATTGCTTCCATGGTGCCAGGGCAAGTATTGTGCCAGTGGTGCCTCGCCTTATGCCCAGGAGGCACCCTAATGCCGAGAACAATCTACCATAAACCTGTGCCAGCATTTCACCATTGATACCGCTAATATACAATGTATGATTTTTATGTTGAAAATGCCCTCTAGCATGTCAGGACGGCATTTTTGCTATGTTTGCCTCTCTTATGCCAAGAATTCCTTTAATATATCAGCACCTGCATTTTGCCACAGGTGCACCATTTGCCAAGAATTACCTCCAGTATGCCAGCCCCAACATTTTGCCACAGGAGCCCTGTGTGTTAAGAACTTCTTCCAGTATGCCAGCACCAGTATTTTGCCATCAGTGCCCCAAATGCTGAGAATTTCCACCAGTGTACCAGCCTCAGCACATACCATGCATTAACTGTTCTAATGTATTTCAATCTTGACTGCCGTTGTCTAAGTATTGTGTTTATGGTTTTTGTAAAGTGTCTTGACACACCTCATAGTGCAGTAGCGCTATAAAAATGTTTTTTAAATGAACATATAAAATGGTTTAGTGGTGGACATCGGGACAATCGCACAGATCATTCAGCAAACGCCATATTTGCTAATAATACCGCACCTAATAAAACTGTTGGACTTTCTCCATTTTTGTTTATAATGTCAGGAGGTATGACGCCTGCTGATGTCAGTATCAATGAGCCCAATCCCAGTGGCCAATGACTGTTCCCAGATTGTAATTGTAATTGTGTTTATGTAGTGCTTACTACCCCTGATGAGGAGCTGAAGCACTTTTTGGCAAGTAGCACACTACTCCGGAACCCAAAGTGGATTAGTGGTGGATTAGTATAGGGAAATATAAGTTGTTAGTTGGAGTAATGGGAATTTGAGTCTGTTAGGTGGATAAAGGAGGGAGGAGTCTAGAAAATGTTATTTGGGAGGTCATAGTTGCAAAATAAGGTTTGGGATGAGTCAAGTAGGGATAGAGGAGGGACGAGTCTAGAAAGGGTTATTAAGGAGATAGTAGTAAAATGAGGTTTAGGATGAGTCAGAGTGGAGGTAGAGGATATATTGAGAGAGGTATAGGATGAGACTTAAAGTAATGAATTGGAGAGAGTCAAAGGGTTTTCTTTTTGTAATGAATATATAGATATATAACTACATAAAAAGGGTATACATGTATATGAAAATAATACAGCAACATAAAGTTGTATTATATAAACTTCCATATGTACGCGTATGAATAAATATTGTGCACCTACTTCATGATCAGTCTTTGGAGCTCTTGACCTTTCATTCACAGGTCTATAGCATCAGGATGACCTTGGCCGGGCCATGCCGGCTCATGTCAAATCCTGGAAACATCACCATCTTCATCCACAGCCTCAAACATTTCAAAAGGTTCTTAGGAAAATTCCCCAGTGAGTCCTGCTAGAAAAGGTCTGGTTTACTTGCTTCACTCGTTAGCTCCAAATCAGGGCAAATATTACTCTCCAGCACTTTCAAAGATCATGCCAGAGCCCTAATATAGGTGTTATCTAAAACCAACATTTGTCTGTCTTGTTGTTATTTTATTCATCCAGGTGTTATGAAACTTCAGCAACGCCAATTGTTGTGGTGTCATCAGGGTTAAGATCATCTGACATCACGCTCTGCAAAGAGTCTGGGTCATATGATTAACCCTGGGCGGAGTTCGCGGAGGTGCACTACGCTAAACACCGTGAAGAGCAAAAAAACTCTGCTGCACTACGCGGAGCTCCGCAAGCGGCGGAGTACGATAGAAAATCGCCGTTCGCGGTGATTGCACAGTGCCGGATGCTTGTCCGCACTGTGCAATTATCGCGAACGGCACCATGCACAGCGCAAGCGGTCCATGCTTTCCTTTTCTGCCGCTCGAGTAGATTTTTACTTGAGAGGCAGCTTTCTCTACGCGAGCGGACGCGAGCATACGCGACCACTCGCAATGAGAAACCTGACCCCCCCCCCCCGCCTTGAGAAATCTCGCCGGGGGGTTGATTTTCCACGCTCGCGCTCGCCAACTTGATGTTGGCGATCGCAAATGAGGAAAAATCTCGCCGGGAGGTTGATTTTCCTCGCTCGCGGTCGCCAACTTGACGTTGACGAACGCGAGCGAGGTAAAAAACTCTGCTCCGCTACGCGGGGCAGAGTTTTTTGGAACTCCGCGATCTCCGCGTAACGCGGAGTGCGGAAAACTCCGCAAACTCCGTGAGCGGAGCGGAGTTCACCGCCCAGGGTTACATATGATATGTGATGTCACTTCTGCTTCCCCTGCCATTTTGGTGAATCGACTTCTCTGTATTTAACCCTACCCGAATCCCTACTTACTGGGCTGAGGTAGAGTCAGTAGCATCAGCTGTTGGCCTGGTCATCCTCCTAACTATTCCTTTCTCCCAGGGACCGTAACTCACCACCTCCCTTAGGTATGTACTATACGCCTCTTCTCCCCCTCGACACTTTTGACTTGGTGACACCCATGCAGTTCAGACAGAAGTTTGAATGTGTGAGATACCTTACAGGGTTAATCACAGCTGCTGAGATCTGCACACAACTCTGATGTTTCAAGCTCAGGTGGGTCACTTCTATAATATCACTTCTATAATATAATGATAATATAAGACTGTCTATAACATCAGTACCATTAATCCTACATAGCAACATTTGACATTTGCAGTGCTTTGAAACTGTAACAGTGCAGCATTAGGCATTCTCTGGAGCCTGCAGAATGTTATACAATCTATTCTAAAGAAAGATCCGGTGGTATAAGTGATAGGGTACAGGCGCCAATAGGTGGTTTCACTCGATATTTATATAGTAAGGCTCCAATTAGTAACAGTGCTGAAAGGTTAAGGCGAACCACCCGCCTCCCCAGGTTCTTAAGTGGCCAAACGGCAACAAGACACAATAATTAATATACCCCAGCACACGTAAGTCATTAAAATTGATAGTTTTCAGTCGTTAGTCACACATCAATAATAAAAGCATTTTGTTGATTTCCTCCTTCTTTAATCAGTCTTCAAATTTCTTTCAATACGTAAAGCGTTCCCAAGCCAACACGTGTTTCGTCGCCTCAGTAAGTTTGTACATGCGACTTGTTCACGGCTGAACGGTTTCACTGTATCTTAGTTTTCAATGTGGCGATAATTCCGGGCCACATAAACCTATGGCATGGGGTAAACGTCAAAATATCAATAAAAACTGCTGGGCAGTAATGTGTAGCTTCGGTTGCCCCGTAAATGTGTTCCCAAGTTTGAGAAAAATGAGCCGCCGTTCCGCGTACTCGGGCCCCACGCCGGTCTCCTCGACCCCATTGTTATACAATCTACCTTCTTTGCAGCCCAATATTGCAGTAAACATCAGAGAAGTGTGTGGACTATTGTATCAATGCCCAGGATCTCGCTGTAGGTCTTTAAATGAGCACCTGTATTAATATCTTAAAAGCCATTTCATTCCTAATACATTTTGCCTTGTGAATAATATAACAGTGTTTCTATTTTTACAAATGTCTAGAAAGATGGGCAGTGATGAATGGAAATGTTTGAAATATTCTAAACCACTGGTGATTAATCTGGATGAAACAGGTAATATCATTATTTTAGCTCGCCTGCACCATTACAGAAGGGAGCAAACCATATGCAAAGTTTGCCTTTGATCCTGTTTCTATAGGAGCAGTCCACCTGAGCTACTAGGTAAGCGTCATGTTATATGTTATGTTAAATGTTATATGTCATGCTATGTTATATGTTATGTTATCTCATATGTTATGTTATGTTATATGTTCTGTTATATGTTATGTATTTTATGTTGTGTTATATTATATGTTATGTTATATGCTATGTATATGTTATATATTTTAGGTTTTGTTATATGTTATGTTATATGTTATAAATTAAATGTTATGTTATGTGTTCTGTTATATGCCATGTTACATGTTATGTCATATGTTATGTTCTATGTTATATCTTATTTTAAGTTATAAGTTAAATGTTATATGTTATGTTCTAGCGCCGGGACACCTCTATTGGAGGTAGCTGTTCGCGCTCTACAAATGGCTGTATTATTATTATTATTATTATTATGTTATATCTTATGTTATATGTTATATGTCATGTTATGTTATATGTTATCTTTTATATCATATGTTATTTTATATGTTATGTTAAGTTATATGTTATATGTTATGTTATATATTAAATGTTATGTTACATAGCATATGTTATGTTATATGTTATGTTGTGTTGTATGTTATGTAATATGCTTTATGTTATGCTATATTATGTTTGTTATCTTATGTTATATGTTATGATATGTGTTATGTTATATGTTATATGTTATGGTATATGTTATATGTCATGTTATGTTATATACAAATGTTATGTTATATGTTTTATGTTATATGTTATGTTATGCATTTTATGTTATGTCATATGTTATGATATATATTATGTTATATGTTATGTTATATGGTTTATGTAATATGTTATGTCATATTATATTTTATATGTTATGTTATATGTTATGTTATATGCTATGTTATGTTATATGTTGTTATGGTATATGTTTTATATTATATGTTATGTTGTATGATATGTTAAATGTTATGTTATATGTTATGTTACATGTTGTTATATGTTTTATGTTATGTTATATGATTTATATTATGTTTTATTTTCTATGTTATGTTATATTATATGTTATGCTATATCATGTTACGTTACATTATATTACGTTACGTTATGTTACGTTATGTTATGCTATGTTATGCTGTGTTATGTAGATTTGTAAAGCACATTATCACCCGGAAGGGTATTCCTCAGTACAGGAACACAATTAATCACTGCACCATCTGGACTAATTGTGCATCCTTGCTGATGTGCAGCCTGAGTGTCTGTGCTACAGCGAATGCAGGGCCCTCCTCTGGGCACACCACTCCCACTACGGTCGTCTCACTTGGACAGAAATAAAGTGATAGAAACAAACAGCAGATCAGTATGGTTTCCATCAAATAGGAACTATCCATCCAAACTCCTTGGCCAGGTCTCCTCTGATCAAGGACACAACCCCAAACTACATTAAAAAAAAAATGTAAGTCCGTTTTTATATAGCGCAGCTACTCACCCTTACGGGTCTCAAGGCGCTGGGGGCCGGAGTGGAAATTAAGTGAGCTATTGCCCAGAGTCACATGGTGCTGAGCTGAGCTGCCGCCAGAGCCGGGGATCGAACCGTGAACCCTGTGCTCCGAAGTCAGCTGCCCTGGCCGCTGCACCACACCTCTCCACCACATTAAACTTGGTGAGTCTCATCCCTGCAGTGCAGCTCGTTTCCCTGGGTCTCAGTGAGCAAGCGATCCACGCCTGGGCATACTTGCAACACTTAGTGGAACTCATTGTGTTATTCAGACTCTGGTGAGCTGCCCACCAGCTTCTGCCACTGTCGAGGTCATGGCGTATGCTGTAGACTCAATCAATGAATCAAAGATTTGTACAGCATGGCTAATCATCCGTGAGGGTATCCAGGCACTAGGTTCTTGCTGGAGTCACTCGAAAGGCCAGGTCTTAAGTCCCATTCTGAATTCCGGAAGCAAGAATGCTGTTTGGAGGTGGAGGGGAAGGGGAAGGTAGGAGAAGGATTTGGCGGTGAGGTAGGAGAAGGAGTGTCCTCTGCTGTGGCTTCTGGGGATGCAGGGATAGTGTGCGAGGGCGAGGGAGGCAGAGTGCAGGTGTCTGGAGGGTTTGTGGAAGTTTAACTGGTGATTGATGTATGCTGGTCCTTGGTCCTCGATCATGGAGGGCTTTGTAGGCGTGTGTCAGCTGTGTAGACTCAGTGAAATGCGAAGTGGATGCCATGTTGTTATCGCCCTGCTTGACATTTCTATTTGTTTTACACAAACAAAGTTGCAAATCAGGAATTTGTTTGTGCAAGACAATCAATGGCCCTGATGTGCATATTCACCCAGCAGTCAGGGTCATTATTTGATTTTCCTGCCCAGAACTGGCAGGCCTTGCATGGTGGAACCCTGGGCAGGAAAATCTGTTGATGGTTGCCCCATCATACTTGATGGAGTGAACATCACTACTAACTCATGGTTCGGTGATGGACCGGCCAAAGAGGGCCACATGTAAGTAGCCTTATTTTGGTTGCATAAGGCCCGATTCACAGAATCTGGCTGTTTTCAACTGCAAAAAGACTTTTCTGTATGTACAAACCACAAATTTCGATTTGGTAACATGCTACTGAATTGCAATTTGGGTTTGCGACTAATTCTAAAAGTTATTTGTAAGGGAATCCTTAGGGCATCCTTTCCAAATACCGATTTGCATTGCTATATAGTAATATTTTTCGACCGAATTTTGATTGCAAAATATTAACCTTTAACTACCTCCTTAAAGGAGGTGGTAAGACATTCGCAAACGGGACATTTCCCTTTGTCAATGTTGACAAAAACATTTTTTGAAGAGTAAGCACCGCCTACTCTTAAAAAATGTAACTTATACTGTTAATTTTTTTTTAATGCATCCCTTTTCCATTTAGGAAAATGGGTTTCATTTAACGAATTGCTTCATTTTATATCAGTAACAGATTTGAGGGTCTGCTGACCTCAGCAGGCCACCATCCCTATAATGGCTGAGATTCCTTCTAGGTCGCAATGTGTGACCAATCTCATTAATATTCATGAGGTAGGTCAAATTGCAACCCACCAGGAATCGGTAATTTGCCAACGGACATATTTGTTCATATGATGGTTTGCAAATGACCACACTGGGCACAAAAATATTGGTCACAAATTCAGCTTGTCTGTAGCATCAAAGAAGAGATCAAACCACATGCAAATTACCATTTCTCCAACTTAAAGTGGATTGCACCGCATGCACTACTGCCTGCATAAAATGCAGGATGGTCCCTTTGTAGGGCGGGGATAAGACTGAAGTCCATATGATTTGTTCTTGTCTGCACTGAGTAAAAAATGATGGAATGCAGCCCAGAGTAGTTACCAGTGGCTGAGATTCATTCAAGCACCCAGTCTATCATTTTTGTGTATATGGGCCTCATTCCCATCCACTCTCCTGAGCAGGCCTTTCAAAACGCTGGGACTCACTGAAATGACGTCACAGCGGTGGGAAGCAAAGCTTTTAATGCACTGCTGTGACGTAATCATGCTCAGTCCTGAAGCGGAAGCCTGCCTCCATCAGTTCATGCTTATTTCTGTTTCTAAAATACCACAGTTTCAAAAACCTGTTCACAATAGTGGACTCATCTGGACCCTGCACATAACATAAAATTGTATATTGGTAACTGTGAATCGGTGGACTACCTGAATATATTGGGGCAGATTTACGAGCCCCCTGCGCCACCAGTACGTCACTTTTCGTGACGTACTGGTGGCTGCTCCATAATTACAAGGAGAGGAAAAGCCACCCTGCGTGACTTTTCCTCTCCTTGTAAATACGGCCCCTTCTCACGCAGCACTTTGCGGTGAAGGGGCGTTCCATGGGTGTTGCTGTGGGTGTGAGTGGGAGAAATCGTAACTCTGGAGATGCGTCTGAAAGCTACGCCACCCTAGAGGTGGCGTAGCGAGGCGCACCGAGGAGAAATGTTTTCATTTCTCCTCGTTTTTTCCTCTTTCAATGCGTGCTGCATTCTGCAGCACGCATTGAAAGAGAAAAGGGTTGTAGTGATTGTTTTTGTGCAGGAAGGTTCCCCTTCCTGCACAAAAACAATCTCCCCACACGCATGAGCATCCTTGCACCATGGTGCAAGGGTGCCTGCGCCGCGCTATGGCAGCTGTTTGTGCGCCAGCGCAGGGAAACACAAGGATGCAACATATTCTTGTAAATATGTCGCATCCCTGTGCTTCAAAACTAACGCAGCGCGGCGCAGCAAAATGACTTGCTGTACCCCGCTGTGTTAGTTCAACGTAAATCTGCCCCCTAGTTTTAAATATAGTGTTATCAAAATGTCCTTGTTAGAATTCGACTACCAAAATATTGGTAATCTATATAGGGGTAAGGATAGAGTTACTATACTCAACGCTACGTGTATGTACTTTGACATAATATATATGTCTTCAAGGTGCGTAAGTGCGCAGTTAAAAAAAAGTAAACCTGTACTAACCCTCATATATTTACTTTCACACGATCATTTTAGCGGCCAATATTTTTGTGATTAATATTTTGGCATCCCACCTGTTAAACAGTATGCTTTTCGCCTGAGGTGAGTGACATCATACGCAGCTCGAGGTTCAAGTGTCCATTTGGTGTCACTCAGAGTCCCTCTCTAAGCACATCCCTAGTTTTCGCAGTAACCCGTTACCCGTCTGAAATTCAATATATTTGACTAATTTCCAGAGAATGCATATGCATGATCAGCCCACATCATAAACTCAGTGCCTGCGAGGCACTAATTATGGGTGTTACTGTCACTTACTGGCCAACCTCGGGAGGATGGAAGGCAGAGTCAGCACAATAATCCGCACACCAGGTGCATCAACCCGCTCATCTAAGCAACCTCTAACCTCGGTATCCTTGGCGGGCTCCTTCCTATGAGAAATATAAAATATTAAATTATCGCGGCTCTTCCAGAGGAAGCGAACTGTAAAATGTAATTGCGCCGCGTAAATCCCACTGAATTAAAACCTTAATCGGTTTATGTAAACCGTCGGATACAGCCAGAGCGTCACAATATTTATCTCACGCAAGAGATCCTCGCTGTGATTACGCTGGGATTACGGCTCGGTGGTACCCGGGGGGTGGGGATGGGTGAAAGCCTTATAAAATATGCAGGAAGTGTTTGTAAAGCTTTACACCACACACGCCAGGGCGCTGCTCCCCAGACAGACAGCGGGCCACACGCGCGATGGACAGCCATCCAATGCGCCAAGGGCGCCGCCCGACTCCGAGCGACAGCCATCCAATGCGCCAAGGGCGCCGACCGACTCCGAGTGACAGCCATCCAATGCGCCAAGGGCGCCGACCGACTCCGAGTGACAGCCATCCAATGCGCCAAGGGCGCCGACCGATTCCGAGCGACAGCCATCCAATGCGCCAAGGGCGCCGACCGATTCTGAGCGACAGCCATCCAATGCGCCAAGGGCGCAGCCATTGACCAAACGCACAAGTTACTAACTTGTGTAACGATATATCTGTAAGAGACAGTAGTTAGTGATAGATTCCTTACCTTAGAATATCCCCAGGCGTCAGGCTGGATCCGGAAAGTTTTGCGTAGCAGTACCCTTGCGCGTCGGTAGGCGGCGTCGTGCGGCTCCGCGTCCGTCGTCGGCGTCGTGATCGCCGGGATGACGTCGCGGGCAGTACTTAGACGCCGCCCCTGCGCGCTGGCGTCAGTTCTGTACACGACTTTCCGCGCCAGGAACGCAGAGCCATGCAAGAAGCTGACACAGGTGTCTGAAAAATACTAGGGCCCTGAAAGGGATGTCCTTAACCCTAGAAATCAGTTCGCAGAGACGGGGAGGATGGGTGGGGCGGTAAGGAATCTATCACTAACTACTGTCTCTTACAGATATATCGTTACACAAGTTAGTAACTTGTGCATCTGAAAGAGACACGTTAGTGATAGATTCCTTACCTTAGAATAGATACCCCAGCAATACCAACCCCGGTGGTGGGTCTGCGAACAAAGATCAGACAAGGAAGTCCTGGAGGACAGAACGGCCAAAGAAGCCGTCCCTCCGGACCTGACTGTCAAGGCAGTAATGCTTAGTAAACGTGTGCAGCGAGGCCCACGTAGCTGCCTGACAGATAACCGGCAGCGGAACACCGCGGCCCAAGGCCGTGGTAGCAGCCGTTGCCCTGGTGGAATGGGCACGCAGCCCAACAGGAGGCTCCTTCTTAGCCAAAGAATAGCAGGTCTTGATGCACAAGGTAACCCAGCGGGAGATGGTCCTCTTGTGCACCGCCCGACCTTTTTGGCGCCCACGTAGCCAACAAAGAGCTGGTCATCCACCCGGAAGTGTTTTGTGCGGTCGATATAGAAGGAGAGCGCACGTTTTGGGTCCAGACGGTGGAGCCTCTCTTCCTCTCTGGAAGGATGCGGAGGCGGAAAGAAGGTGGGCAAAGTGATGGTCTGCCGAATGTGGAAAGCAGTAACCACCTTTGGCAAGAAGGACGGACGCGTCCGAAGAACAACCTTGTCTGGATGAACAGACAGAAAGGGAGGTTTGCAAGAAAGAGCCTGGAGCTCACTCACCCGCCGAGCGGAGGTGATGGCCACCAGAAAGGCTGCCTTTAGAGTCAGAAGACGAAGAGGACAGTTATGCAGAGGCTCAAAGGGAGCGCACATTAAAAAGGTAAGAACCAAGTTCAAGTCCCACTGAGGCATTACAAACGGAACAGGAGGGAAGAGGTGAGTAATGCCTTTTAAGAACCTGTTAACAACAGGGGACTTGAAAAGGGAGGGCTGATCAGGGAGCCTGAGGAAGGCCGAGATAGCACAAAGATAACCCTTGATGGTACCCAGGGCAGAACCCTGTTGGGCCAGAGAGAGAAGGAACAGAAGGACCTCAGAAAGAGGGGCAGAAAGGGGATCCACAGCCTTTGCTGTGCACCATGCCACAAATTTGTTCCACCTGCAGGCGTATACCACCTTAGTGGAGGGACGCCTGGCTGCCAGAATCACATCACAAACTTCGGGAGGCAAGTCGAAAGGAATCAACTGCCGCCGCTCAATCTCCACGCAAGCAGGTGTAGACTGGACAGGTTCGGGTGGAGGACCGTCCCCTGCTGCTGCGACAGAAGATCCTCCCGAAGAGGCAGACGGATCGGGGGATCTATGCTCATATTGAGTAGCTCGGGATACCAAACTCTTCGAGCCCAGTCCGGAGCCACAAGAATGACTTGGGCCCGGTCGTGCCGAATCTTCTTCAACACTCTGGGTAGAAGTGGTATAGGCGGAAAGGCGTACAACAGACCGCAACTCCACTCGCGACGAAGCGTCGCCGAGCGAGTGCCGCCTTGGAAATTCCAACGCGCAGAACTGATGACATTGCGCGTTCTCTTCGATGGCGAATAGATCTAACCAAGGCTCTCCCCACTGTAGAAAGAGTCCTTGCGCCACTTCCGAGTGAAGACGCCATTCGTGATCCATCATGCACCTGCGGCTGAGGTTCGTCCGCCCTGGCGTTCAGAGAACCTGCCAGGTGTTGAACCATCAGGAACATGCCCTGATGTTCCAGCCATGTCCAGAGGCGCAGAGCCTCCTGACAAAGGGTCCAAGACCCCACCCCGCCCTGTTTGTTGCAGTACCACATGGCGGTGGTGTTGTCTGTGAACACCTGCACTACCTTCCCTTTGACAGAGGGAAGGAATGCCTTGAGTGCAAGCCGGATCGCCCGGAGCTCCAGAAGGTTGATATGGAGCCGGGACTCCGCCGGAGACCAGAGGCCTCCTGATCTCCGCCTCTCCCAAGTGACCGCCCCATCCCAGAAGGGACGCGTCCGTCACAACTGTATGCTCTGGCTGGGGAAGGGAGAGGGATCTGCCCATGACCCATTGCCGGTTCGAGAGCCACCACTGCAACTGTTTTGCAGTCCCCTCCGAGATCTGGACGTGATCGGACAGGTTGCCCTGGTGCTGCGCCCACTGGAACTTCAGGTCCCACTGCAGAGCCCGCATATGCCATCTGGCATGATTGACCAGCAGGATGCAGGAGGCCATGAGGCCCAGCAGCCTCAGGGTCATCCTTACCGAAACCCAGGATAAAGGCCGAAAGATCGGAATCATAGCCTGAATATCCCGGACTCGCCGTTCGGGAGGATAGGCCCGAAACTGCGTCGTGTCCAGAACTGCTCCGATGAAAGGAGCTGTGGAGAAGGAATCAGATGCGACTTCGGCACATTGATGGAGAACCCCAGCGAGTGCAGGAGTTCGGCCGTAGTCTGGAGGTGGGAGACGACTGCCTGGGACGAGCCCGCCTTCAGCAGCCAGTCGTCGAGGTAGGGAAGACTGAAACCCCTGCCCGGCGCAGATGAGCCGCGACCACCGCCATCACTTTCGTGAACACCCGAGGGGCACTTGTAAGGCCAAAGGGAGCACGGTGAACTGAAAATGCTCGTGGCCTACCGTGAACCGAAGGTAACGCCGGTGGGCCGGCAGGACGGGGATGTGGAAATATGCGTCCTGCAAGTCCAACGCTACCAACCAGTCTCCAGGGTCGAGGGCAGTCAAGACCTGAGCTAGGGTGAGCATCTTGAACTTCTCCTTCCGGAGGAAGCGATTGACGTTCCGGAGGTCCAAGATAGGACGCATGTCCTCCTTGTCCTTTTTGGGCACCAGAAAGTAGTGGGAGTAGCAACCACGCCCTACTTCTGGGGTCGGAACATGCTCGATGGCCCTCTTGGTCAAGAGGGCCGTGACTTCCTTCTGTAGAAGCACCAAGTGATCCCCTGACATGCGGTGGAGTTGAGGTGGCATGGCTGGGGGGTGGTCTCGAAGGGGAGGAGTAGCCCCTTCGGACAATGTCCAAGACCCACCTGTCCGAGGTGATGGTGCGCCAGTGGGGAAGGTGATGGCGGACCCTGCCCCCTACTGGTGTGCCGTGCACCTGAAAGGAGGGACTAGGAGGGCTTGGAGGCCGCGGACGGGTTGGAGGTGGTGGCCTGACCCGCACGCTGGTTGCCCGATCCGCCACGGCGGAATCCACGTCCTCGGCCACGCGAAGACGCCTGCTGCGCGGGCCGGTGGCTGGGCTGCTGACGTGAAGGGCGCCCCTACCGTGGCCACGATAGGGGCGAAAAGCAGAAGGCAGCGGAGGCGTGTAGCAGAAAGGCCCAGGGACTTGGCAGTAGCCCGTGAGTCCTTAAAGCGCTCCAACGCATGGTCTGCTTTGGACCCAAAGACCGACTCCATCAAAGGGCATGTCCATGAGAGTATTCTGGACATCCCCTGAAAAACCAGTGGTTCTCAGCCAGGCGTGGCGGCGGAGCGCCACCGTCGTTGCAATCGACCTGCCCAGCGAGTCGGCGGTGTCAAGGCCACAACGGATAGTGTATTTGGCCGCATCCCTTCCTTCCGCAATGGCGCGGGAAAGCAGTGCCTGGACCTCCTCAGGGCACTGGGGCAAAACATCCGCCACCGAATCCCACAGAGAGTGGGTATAGCGGCCCAAAAGACAAGCGGTGTTAACGGACCGCAAGCCAGCACTGGAGGAAGAAAAACCTTTCTTCCCAAACTGATCCAGGCGTTTGGATTCCCTATCCGGAGGAGGCGGTAGGGAAGGCGGTTTGGGAAGCGGAGGCTTGGACAACCAAGCTCTCAGGAGTGGGGTGGACAGAAAGAAACAGGGGGTCGCCCGGAGGCGGGGCGATGGCGTCGTGACACGTTCCGATCCACAGGAGCCCCTGTGTTGGGCTTGGACCAGGCGCCCAAAAGAACGTCTGTGAGGGCGTCGTTAAACGGCAGCACAGTCTCCGTAGAGGAGGCTGCCGGCTGAAGCACCTCTGTCAAGATGTTAGGCTTGACCGTCAAAGTAGGGAGCTGGAGACGTAAGGCCCCAGCAGCCCTACGCAACACCGTACCAAAATTGGCCCCCTCCTCCGTAGCCACGGGAGGAGACAGCATGCCAGTGTCAGGAGAAGTATCCAGACCACTGGCCTCCCTAGACTCTCTGTCCAGTCCTCATCATACTGACAGTTGCGAGTCAGAGGGTCATCAGACCCCTCCCAGTCCTCCTGGTCCTCCTCTGGTTCAAAATAAGGAGGAGGAGGGACATTTGGGACCCAAGGGCCCATCGGCGCCGGAGCCGGCGTCGGCGGCGTCGCTCCGGGTCCATGTCCGGAGCCGGAAGGAACTGGGGGACGACGCCGCCCGGAGCCCAGGGCGGCGTCGAGAGCGGCACCGGAGACATCGGCGCCGGCGGAGGTGTCGTGAGGTCGACCGGCGTCGATGGGGGTTGTGGAGCCGGGATCGAGGCCGGGGCCGAAGCCGGAGCCGGGATGGAGGCTGGAGTCCCGGGGCGGCGCCGGGGCCGGAGCCGCCGGCGGCGCGGAGCAACCCCATCAGGGCCCGCGGGGCCCGAAGGCGCACGGAGGGGCCTGAAGGCCCGAAGAGGCGGGCCATGGCCGACAGGAACTCCTGTACCTTGGCCGGATCCGCCCCCGAACCCGGGAAGGGCGGGTATGATGGGGCGACTCCACAGGCAAGTCCGGGGCCGCGGGGGCGGGGACGGTGCCGGGAGGGGCCTCAGCCGAGTCGCGAGACCGGCGAGGCGAAGTCCGAGAGCGACGATGCTTCTTGGACTTCTTGTGCTTAGACTTACCGGACGAAGAAGACTTCGACGCCGGCGACCGGTGTGCACTCCACGAGCGACCCCTGGACCTCTCACGCGACCGGGGCCTCCGTGGAGCTGAATGCCGGGCCTCGAGGAGCTTTCGAGACCGCTCTCGCAAAGCTTTCGGGTTGAGGGCCTGGCATTCGGGACAAGACTCGGTGTCGTGGCCTCGGCCGAGGCAGAAGAGACACTCCCAATGCGGGTCGGTGACGGACATCATCCGCGCACAGGCGCCGCATCGCTTGAAGCCGGGCATCCCTACGACACCTTAAAGATGGAAAAAACAGTGAAAAAATCACCAAAAAGTATGGTCAAAAATTGACCAGGGCACTGCTCTTCCCGGATCTGCGCTTGCTGGCGCGGAAAAAGAAGAACTGACGTCAGCGCGCAGGGGCGGCGTCTAAGTACTGCCCGCGACGTCATCCCGGCGATCACGACGCCGGCAGACGGACGCGGAGCCGCACGACGCCGCCTACCCGGCGCGCAAGGGTACTGCTACGCAAAACTTTCCGGATCCAGCCTGACGCCTGGGGATATTCTAAGGTAAGGAATCTATCACTAACGTGTCTCTTTCAGATAGGGAAGTCAGTGCTGGCCTGGCACGTGACAAGCGCATGCCTTGGACCCCGAACCCTTCGTCTAGGGGTGTCCAGATCATGGGTCGGGAAGGAAAAGAATCATGACACGTGCCAGGCCCGTATAGCCCCGAGCCAGAGAGTCCGACCATCCCTTGGAGGCAGTGAGGGTGGTAGAAAGTTTCAATAAATGGGACCAAACGATGGCCCAGATATATTAAACTTTTGCAAACAATAGCGGCGATCGGCTTTTAAGATAATCCATGCAAAATGGGAGTACAGAGAGAGGAAAAAGCAAACTCCCTTCGTATCAACACAAAATTACGTCAACTAAAGTCATGCAAAACTGTGCGAAGTGGCTTGGCATCATGGAACACTAGTGTCAAATAATAGTGCGCGAACAATGGACAGTCGGAAAAATTGTGATATTCCTACATGGAATATGAGTCATTCTCACACAAAATATACATATTACATGAGATAGATCTGGACACTCAGGGGTATATTCACAAGAACGTGTGATAACTACCGCAAGAGTAGCGTAACGCAACTTTTATTATCGCAGCCCATCGCGGGAAAATAACCCTGTGTCAACGTGGAATTCACAACAAGGCGGTAGCATGCGATAGACACCAGATAACGCGTCAAATGTCAGCGTGAAAATCAACGCCACGCCTCAAAAATGCGAAACGCGAACAACCATGCGATGAGGCAAATCGCGGTACAAAAAGTTGCGAAAACCAGCCACAGGCCTGCAAATCCCAAGCGTCTGGCGGGAAGATGCACCATAAAACCTACAGAAACAACACACCAGAAACAAGCCAAAGCACGTAGCAACATGGATGCACCCTGACCCAGCGCTGAGGTCAACGCGAACCCCACAACCCCCACAGACCACCAGCAAGGAACAACTGGGTCGGGGAAGGCCAAGGAGAAAAGGGAGAGAAAGACGGGGTGCAGACCGCAGGAAAACAAGACCAGTATCAAGGAGGTGACAGAACACTACCAGCAACTGGCCCACAAGCAGACCACCTGGAATGCAGTCGGAGTGCCCAGGAGGCCAATCCAGGAGGCCAAGAGGCGCCGGCAGGACGTGACAACCTAAACCAGGTACAAACCCGCTGCCAACAGGAAGGCAGCAACGGCGACAGGAGGTGGCCCAACAGGTGCGGGTGTTGCCCAAACCATGGAATGCACATTGAAGTGAGACGTGTGCTTCCTGTTGCGGTGATTGTGTGCTGTGTCACCAGGGGGCACAGGTAGTACATGTGTGCTGTGTATTGCCCCCAACACGTGCGTGCATCCTGCTTGGGCGTATGGTCCTTGCTTGGTCTCCAGCGGATCCTGCGCATTGTGTTGTCCGTATGGGGACTGGGGTACCAGGGTGATGGTGATGTCCAGGACAGTTGTGGGGGACTTGGATGTGGCTGGCTGTGAGACTCCTCCGATTCTGGCGGGTGTTATTGGGGGGGTCCCAGGGGCCAACAGATGCAGCCACACCATCAGCTTTGTGTGGGGTGGGATGTTGGTTGTCCGCTGTGTTGGTGCCGTAGGCCTGTTAGGCGATGATGGTCAGGATGCGTAGGTTGGTTGTCCCTTTCAGCCTGTAGTGGACGGTGACATTGTCAGATGTCGGGTCTGTGCGGCTGGTACGTTTCCTGGAGTTCCGCTGTCTTTGTCTGCGCTGCGTCTGTGGTGGTCCGGGGGGGGGGTGTTCCGGGTGTGGGTTGGGGTCCTGGGGCAGTGGAGGTGGGTGTTGTGGCCCTCTTGGGTGTCCGGGCCGCATGATGAGTGGCTCCATGGCATCTGTTGCCCTTCGGATGTGGTCCTGGGCTGTGCTCCCTTTTGTGGTGCTGGCTGCCGTCCGATTTTACACCAGGTCAGAGCAGGTGTAAATTTCCTGGTGCTAACGCACCTTATCGCCTGTTTTGTGTTTTTATCGCCGATGTGGCTGGTCGTTGTGAATGTTGAGGTGTGATGTTGTCTCGGCTTTTGGCACGGGAACGCCTACTCTGCATCTCATTAGCGATATTTGCGGGGGTCCTCTGTGGCGATGTTTTTTGCGGCTGCTATCGCAGGTAAACTGGTGCTGTGGGCTGTTAACACCGGCTTGTGAATGGGGAGGTATATTTATCACGACTTTGGCTGCGATAATGTGCCGTTAATTCGGCGATAGCTCCTTGTGAATATGCCCCTCAGTTGTCTGCCCGATATGATTTGTGTTATAGGTATATCTCAAGTACAAAATTCGTGTAAGACACTATTCGCTCACATTTGTACGACAGCACAGCACTTATGAAAAGTGTTGCATCGCTGCAGGAACATAGCTGCCAAGGTTTCAGATTGTCTATGTGTGACATTTTCATAATTTCAATGTAATTATGAGTGGCATCCAACGACTATGAGTGACACTCTCTCACGAGCAAAATCAAAGCAATGAAGACAAGGGAAACATAATATCAGAAATGACACCTATTTGAACAATGAGAAACCATAAGATCATCTTAAAACTGCTGCATAGCACCAGAAATGGAGGGGGCTGTGAGACTGGACTGACCCAAACAGGACGTGAGAGGCCCCAGGGCGCATAATCTCAGTTGCCTGTTAATAAATTATCATAATTACTCAGTGTTGGTTTAAATCTGGAGCTGCCTGGTGTTCTGGAGGGCACCAGAATATTCTACACATTGAAGCCTCAACTCTCGAAGAAAAGCTAAGGAGTGTCCTTATTGAATGCACCCACAGCAGTGTCAGCATCTAGTGCCCTGCTGTCAACACAGTGAGTGAGGTCAGCACGAGACTGTGCACGCTGCGTTAGCCGAGCAGTTCACGCCTCCTGCTGGTTAGCATCAACAACCTAGTGGCCTGTTCTATATCTTGTGATTGCTGAAGTGCTTCTATATCTGTCCATGTACGCCCGTCAGCAATCTCAAGACAG
>CAWUFW010025061.1:0-50319 GCA_963921515.1 Calotriton arnoldi | reverse complement strand
GCCCCACGTTGGGCGCCATGTTGTAGGGATTCTGCACATACACAGAGCTATGCACAGGATAATAGGACCTCGGAGTATAGTGGTGAGCCAACCATGCCCCGTAGTACCCACAATCTCAATCCGACTAGCTTTAGCGTCTCATTCGCAGCGCAGCTACCAATGATTAGACAACCCAGAACACGGACTCTCTCTCAGGACTCGCGGGAGTAAGAACACTCTTTCATAACTCACTCATACTTGTCCACAACGTGCGTAATAAGAGACACAGTATAGCTTAAAATGTTTATTTCAACTATCGTGCTCTAAGATACAGTACACGTGCCAGTACTATCAGCATAATGCATAATGATAAAATAATAAGCATGGTTACAATTCCATAGAATACAAACGGGGAAAGCATGTTATATAGACAGTGGATATAGGGCTTAATGGCCTTACCACCCTCCCCGTGCTAATCACTAGTTTATTAAAAATAGAAGACCTCTGGGCTTTGTCGGACGGACCCTCATACCTCAATATCTAGATGCAAGGTTTACATCATCAGACAAGCACAGATCTTCTCCCTGGAAAGGTTTTTCTCCAAGTGTCACAAACAGCGAGATCACAATATTAAAAGCACACGAATTTCTCCAGTGCAGCTGTATTTTGTGTTATGTCTAAGTGCGAGGGGCTGACCAGATCAGCAAGAACAAGGGACGTTGTTTTTCGACCTTGTACATGTTGTGCAGACGAAACCCACAGGGAACAGGAGAAAAGGTGAAAGGCAAAAAGGCAGACAGTTCTAATATAGCCGGGCACAAGCAGAGGCTGGAAAACAAAGTCACAAAGTAATGTGTGCAAAAAGGCATCATGGCAGCCAGGCCTAAGTTAACTTAGCAATGTAGGCAATGAGGCCACAAACCACACGACACAATCCTCCTAATTTATTCTTTCAAGGCGCGCTCTTGGTGCCATGTTTGTTTGCCGCACTGTTGTATTTCTCTTGCCCAGAAGTTAGCCCTGATTTTATTAAACAAGGCGCGTCACACGTGGATGTGTTTCAAAAACCTTCAGGTTGCCGATTTTTAGGAAGTAAATGCACCCATGCAGCTAGCTACATATGGTGAGACACGATTCACCCACACTATAATACAATATCCATCAGATTGGCACGTGCCCAACCCTACCGGAGAGCAGCTGCTGTAGGACTCCCGTTTCCAGCACAATCGCCCCCATCCCACCCCTTCCCCAAGGCCTCGGTGTTTGTGTTGTCATGTCAATGAACTATTAGCACACTTTCACACCCCAGACTGTGTCAACGCTTGCCTTTAGTGGAGGAAGACGATCTGCTGAGGCAGGTGAGGTGCGGGGGTCATTGGGCTGTGTGTGTGTGTGTGTGTGTGTGTGTGTGGGTTAAGACTATACTCGCCCAAACTCACCAGGTGGCCGAGATACCATTTCCGGACATGGCTCTACGGAGGGCTGCACGTGCCAATAACTCTTCACTCAATTTCACTCTTTTTTTTCCTGATTGATTCAAACTCTCATACCCATCCTGTGACTCCACTGCAGACAGCTACTACCCCCCCAGCCGCCCCGCCTGCGCCCTTCTCCGGTTGTTTGGCCACTGGGGACTTTTTCCAGCTCTGGGAAGTCCGTGAAAGGGAAACAGTCTCTTAGTATCGGCTGCAGGAGGGGGCGGGACTGACCTGCCGTCTCTCCACCTCCTCCTCTGAAGGGAAGCCCTCTGTGCCTGTCTTCACTCACCACTGGCTCTGTGTTTCTGCCTCTCTTCTGTGTGATGCCTCTGGTGCAGTGCTGGGCCCGGGCAACGGGAGACGCTCTGCTTGTGAAGGGAACACATCTCTCAGTGACCCATAATTTGGGATCCCTGGGTGGGGTCAATATTATTATCATCTTTTACGCACTGACCTTAAAGAAATTGGCAACAAAAACTGCTATAGTGGTGGCATTACGGCAGAGCTTCCAACTTTGGAACCGGGAAACTCTGTTTAAATCCCGGCGATGGCTCAACATCCTGTGATTCAGTGCAAATCATGTAATCTCTCCCTGCCTACAAAAAGTGAATGTGTGCTTGTGTAATGTAAATGGTGCTCATGTAAAGCGCTCCAATACCTTCGGGTTGAGTTCGCTCTTTATAAAAACTAAAACAAGCATTAAAAATGCAATAGGTCTCGCCTTTCATTAAGTTAAAGCCATTTGCTTTGCTATACAATACCATTAGCAAAGCAAATGGCTTTAACTTAATCAAAGGCGAGACCTATTGCATTTTCAATGCTTGTTTGAGTGGTTTTACCTCCACCCTCTGGACGCCCCTTGCCTCATCCTCCCCTTCAGTGATACATGTTAACACTTCCTGGGGCTCATATGTGTTGTTAAAATTGCCTGCGAGTATGATGGGTGATTTATCTGAGCATTCTAAGAGATGGTGACCCAACAGTTTTAGCGTTGGTGATTCAGTATTGCTGGGTGTAGTGTGGTAATAGATGTTATACAATTTTACCCTGTGCCCATTTTTCCCACTAATGCTCAGGCCCAGTATATCATTGCTGTCAAGCTCTAGGCTTTTTCTTGTAACATTGGGCATGTTTTTACCCACCTAATAGTTGCCCTGCCCTCGATTGTACTGCCTCGAGGCTATAGTTAGTAAGCCCCCGCATAAAGAGTTTTTCTAAAGCCCATGTCACTTGAAATAGGACCACATCGAAGTTACTAATAAATAGACCCCAATCTGGGTCTCCAAATTTCCCTAGTAGGCCTACTACTTTCCATGACAGTATTGTGAAAGATAACGTGCTGCTTTCGACAGGACAGAGAGGTGCATTTATGATAACATGATTGTGACTTGTCCAAACAAATTCTCTTGAATGCGCATCAGCGTTTGTTTGGTAAGCAGATATCGCTGATGTTATAATAGACTGCTGGTGCTGGGCAAACTCGTCTACGATACTTACAGTGTTCTTATAGGTAGATAAAATGTGCACGTCACTACAGGCTGCTATTACGTGGTCACAGACAAATGAGCATGTGGGAATTCTCAAATTATTCAAATTAGCAGTTAATAGGGGGCCTTTCAGTCAATCAACCATTCTCAGTGAGGATGTCTCAGAACCACTTAGAGAAGTTACCTTCCCTAGGGCAGGCTCTGACTCTCTTCCCTTTCCACCATGGGTGTGTGTTTGCAGAACATGCAAGGAAGGAGAGCTGGAGGTTGTGTTTGTTTGATGGCCCACACAGCTTTTGAATTGAATTGTAGAGCCTGCTGGGGGATACAAACGAGCTTCCAGGGCTAATAAACCATTAACTAATGATGTGTTCCTCAGTTGCAGCTTAGTTGTGTCCCAAGAGTCGTTAGCATTAGGTATGCGTTGGGGGTAGACAATGTCCGAGTGCACAATTGGAAGACGCTTTCTTTGTGTTCTAATCCAATATCTTACTTTATTCACCAAAGAGTCTATAGGCTACATTTGTTGTAGTTTGAGTCTCAGGATGTTAGTCATGTACACAGAACATTGGCTGTTGCATCCACTTAAAGTTGGAGCCAACTGATTAGCTACTGGGAGGACATTGTCCTATTTTCCTTCCATACTGGCTATTATGTGTACCATAGTGAATTTTAGCCATGGCATTTAGAATAAAGTGTTCACGAGTACCTGGCTGTAGGAGAAGAAGTGTTTGATCACGTTGTTGGCCTCGTGGTGTAATAAAGGAATTAGGGAACTTTGGCCCATTTCTAGAATTGCAGTGTGCTAAATTAGTTTCGCAATCTGGCAGATTCACTCATTAGGTCTCGCCTAGTGACGCAGCGCGAAAGCGCTGTCGCTAGCGAGATCTATTGTTACCGACTTGCTTCGGAAGGGAGACAGGAGATGTGCACGCGCAGGACGGACTGCAATTATGAACGCGCCCGTGAACACGCACGTACAGACACGCGATGTGCACATCTCCTGTCCCCCTTCCGTCCTCGCCAGCCGCAAAACATGAGCTGTGCACGCATAATTAAATCTACAATCCCCAGCTGTCCTTGCACCCCCTCCAGTGTCAGCCAGCCATGCGCCATCTGCCAACCCCCACCATATTCCTCCACGACTACACACTGACGCCCTCACCATACAGCTACTCTCTCCCAGCATTCCTTACCGTCGTTCCGCCATGCTTCAGCGCGATGCCCTGCAGCGTGTCCCCAGAGCTCACAGGGTGCTCGGTGTACCTCGCAGCCCATGCGGCCGCCGTCACGCTGGCCGTGCGTGTCTTCTTCGGCGTTCCTCAGCTTACGCCGGGACAGCCGATGTGCACGCTCATGGCGTCTCGTGCGCTCCCACCGCGCTTTCACTTTCGCGCGCTGACACTTTTAATAAATGCCTCTCAATGAGTGACAACATCTGATGTACTAAGGTGAAACGCTATTTTGAATAGACGTTTTCATACTTTAAGATCAGTTGTTGCATGATTTGCATGCCGGATCTATTCTTGCCTCGGCTCCTCCACAGGCTTTTACAGCCAGAGCTGACCCATGGCTCATTCCTCCCTTTAATGTGTTTCTCACCCACCTCTGCCTCCCTGCTGCATGAAGCATGGTGGTGCTGGGGTAAGTCACTGCAGGCGTCGCTCGGCATGGGCCTGTCGCATCATTCGCTGTTAACTGGGTCCCAGCAGCTGACCGCGTGCCCTACCTCTGAGACAGTGCTGCTGGCTAGTGGAGTTATTCAATTTAAAGTTACAGATGCCCTGCACGAGCTCCACAACTAATCATAACAACACTGAACTCTCCTTTACCCCTGATGACCCAGTCGAGTGGCAGGCAAAGGCATCAGGTAAATGCTATCAGGATCTTCGTGTAAAAATAATTTTTGGGAGTTGGTACAGAGCTCAAAATAGCTGTCAGAATTGCGTGACAGTGTTGTGACAGTGCGGGTATGCGCACACAGTGGTCAAAATGTATAAAAAAATTAATTTAAAAAAAGTATGGGAACTGTGATGCTGCGCACAATGTGGGCGGGGTGGGTGAAGATAAAGGCTGGATCAAAGGCATGGCTAAAAAAACCTGAATATTCTGTAATTTTTTTCGGTCTTTCACCTTCAGATAGCTACATATGGAATAACACACAGCTTAAATTAACAAGCATTTGCAATGCAACAGGTCTCCCATTTAGGCGAGTTTGAGCTATTGACATTGTGAATGACAATGCCTTTTATTTATGTTTTGGTTTTTGAAACATAAATAAAACTCATTGTCATTTACAATGCCAATAGCTCCAACTCGCGTAAATGCGAGACCTATTGCATTGCAAATGCTTGTTTCTTTAATGTAGGGGAGATTTTTGTATGGTTTTGATAATAAGCCAGGTTTCTACTGGACAAGCTGGGTCTCTATTATGGGAAATGACTGAATTAGTTAGAGGCACGTTTTGAGATGCACAACATTTTTGCCAATGACACCTTCAGGTGAAGTAGGATGTCATTGGTGTACTGGTGGGTAGGACATGTTGTCCTAATCACACGTTCAATCAACATATCGTGCTAAGGACAGACCCTTGTGCCAGCTATAAGGTTACTTGTGGGGTGGCAATATTGGCGGATAGCATCTGTACATATTGTGCTGCCAAATCGGATAAGCGGAAACTGATGAAGTAATAAGTGCATAATGATCATGCTAGTAGTCAGGGTACTGAGCGTGTGGTGGTCACCATATTGTTGGTGGCTGACACATCAGGCAAAAAAGAAGGCAGAGTTCAGCTTTATCTAGGTCTGAATTTAGTAATGGGCTTTATTTGGACTATACTTCAGGGTTAAATTTAGAGAGCGATATTTTAATGGTGGGAGAGTTAATGCATGAAAGGACATCATTTTTGTTGCGTTCCTTCCACTTTTTCCTGGCTTACTTTTCTGGCCTTAAGAATACTTTCCGCTATGAGAATTTCAAACAGCATCAGAGCATGTGCGCTTTCCTCCTTAACTTGTACTCTGCATTGGTTTAATCTAAAAGTCTTATTTAACTTTGCATTAAAGACATAATAGATGGTGTAGAAAATGAACCTGTTACCTAGAATTTAAAAGCCATAGATGGGCTGTAGTGTGTATTTGCACCACCCATACTTATAACAAAAATGTATGGCTGCAGAGAGCAACATTGTGCTCTAACTGGGTTGCAGTTTAAAAGTACAACTTTGTCACATGGAATGGAAAGGTGCCTTTGCACTTTAAAAATACCTACTTTTATATATGATCTCATTCATACATAAGCCCACATGGCTGGATGTTTGCTACATAAAAGTGGGACATATTGAATATTACACTTTTGTTGCCTCCCAGCTTCAGAAGAGACATATAGAAGAGCAGATGGCTCCCTGACCACATGCTTATATTTGGCCATCCTCTTTCTGTGCTACCAGCTGCATGGTGCTACTTCACATAAAGTCACCTAGGCCCATATGAACTAACATTCAGGCACTACAGAACTGCATGGAAATTTGATGTGCTGTGTGAACATTGAAAATATGCAGAATTCAATATTTATAAAGAATCATAGGCCAAGTATGTCATTAGCCACACCAGCAGTGCCATGCATGATGTTTGTACTTCACATCCACCCTCTAGTACAAATTTCAACAGCCCAAGTGTACGCCACGTAAAATGTGTAATTTGTTGTGAATTACAGATCTTACCCCTACCAATGGCATGTGGTATTCTGTTTGTCCCTTGTTTGCACCTGGTTTCATTCAAGCCGTTCAACTATTTAGATCTGTTGATCTGGCTTTGTTCACGCACCTTGATGCCTCCTCCTCATAGATTATGGAGAGGTGGGCACACTAGAACACAGGTCAGTTTAGGCGGTCCACCCATGTTAACTATTGGTACAAATGTTTATGCATGTAAAAGTAGTTTGCAGTTGCCATTTGTGCTGTGAAGCACAGCCTTGTGTCAAATTAGTGCATGAGGAAATGTATAGCAAATCTGGTATCTGGACCTAATTTATTAAAAGATCAGACCCCACAGGAGTTTACTGTAACCTTTACATGCATTGAGGTCCCTCTGTTTATGGCAGGTCTTCTGGTACCTATTGTCCATGCCTATTGTGCACCCTCAGTCTGGAACATTTGTACTCCCCCGCAATTGTTCCAGACTCACCCATGCACACAATATTCTGCCCATCCTCCTCAGCGGCCAGACGTTCAAAGCCCATTTGCAGTCACACACCCTGCAATTCCAACAACATAAGAATTGCACTGTGTTGGACTTGGCCCTTTTTGCAGGGTCATCCCTAAACTTTTTGCCTTCCTCCTGTTTTGTTTCTGACCTGTTTTTGTTGGTTTTATGACTCTGGGCACTTTACCACTGCTGATCAGTGCTAAAGTGCATATGCTCTCTTTATAAATTGTTGTTATGGATTAGTGATTCCATGATTGGGTTATTTGATTTACTTGTCAGACCCTAGTACAGTGCACCGTGTGTGCCCAGGGCATGTAAATCAAATGCTGCTGGTGGGCTTGCAGCACTGGTTGTGCCACCCACAGAAGCAGCTGGTAAACTATGGCTCAGGCCTGCCATTGCAGAGCCTGTGTGCAGTCTGGGACTGCCATGTCGACTTGGCAAGTGCACCCACTTGCCAGTCCCCAAACCTTCCCTTTTCTACATGTTAGTCACCCCTAAGGTAGGCTCTAGGGCAGGGTGCATTGTATGTGAAAGGTAGGACATGCCCTGGTGTGTGTGGCATGTCCTGATAGTGAATTACAGCCAATTTCGTTTTTCACTATTGCAAGGCTACCTGCTCCCATAGGCCAGAATGGGCAGTTTGATTATAACACCTTATAATCCTAACTGACCCAGGGAACAAGGTGGAAATTCGAGTTTGGTATGCCTGAACTCAGAATGTTAAAATACATATTTTAGTGTGGGTGATTTTTACATTCTGTGTTTGAAAATACTACTTTTAGAAAGTAGGTATTTTCTTGCCTAACCATCCAGCTTGCCTCTGCTAGGTTGTGTATTGCCTGTCTGGTTTGTGAGTGACAGGAGGGCTTGGGCTCCAGCAGTCTGATGGGTCAGGGCTGGGCTGAATAGGACCTTGGCTGAATAGAGAGTAGGGGGCGGGGATTTCCTTTCACTCCCTGAGCCCTCATAGAATAGAGAGTAGGGGGAGGAGATTTCCTTTCAGCTACCTGGGGCCAGGTCTGCTTTCAACAATGCTGTCTCCACCTCCGGCCAGGAAGCTGCACAGAACTGGTTTTGGCTAGGTACAGGCACCCTCTGCCTTCAGAGGACAAAGGATTTACTAGTATAAATATTGGGGCCCAGAGCCCAAGACTTTAGATCACTTCTGAGAACCAAGACGAACCTTTGCCAAGGAGAAGAACCAGGAAGCTGAAGGAGGAGACTGCCCCTGTGCTGTGTGCTGTTTGGGGGTTGGCCTGCAGTGGTTACTTTATTGCCAAGGAAAGGAGAAAGGAACTTTGTGTGTACTTTCATCATCTTGAAGAAGATCTCCAAGGGTTTGAAGATTGAGCTTGCCTCCTGCCTGAAGTCTCAGGGATACAAGACTTCACCCACCAGCTCCCCTGAATTCCCTTGCTTGGAATTCTGCCTGCAAAGAGGTGCCTGCTGTTGTGTTGGGCCCTCTGAGAAGACTGCGTGTCTCTGGGAGCTGGAAGCGTGACGTAACAAGGAGAAGCGTGTCGCTGCCGCAGCCGTGGCCGTCGCACTGCCGAAGAAGCGTGCTGCAGCTGTTCGCCGTCGCATCACCGACGAAGCGTGTCGCATCACCGGAGAAGCATGCCGCCGCCGCAGAGGTCGCCGTCGCATCACCGGAGAAGCGTGTCGCAGGGCCTGTCGCGGTTCAGAAGTTCACTGAGTCGCCGCACGGCCATCGGGCGTGCACACATCGCATCTACGTTGTCGCACCGTAACCAAGACGCCATTTTGTCGCATCGCACCGGATCGTCATCGCATCGAGGCGCCATCTTGTCGCATCGCACTGGATCACAGTAAGAAACCGACGCATCAACTCCCCACACAGTAAGGAAGCGAGCCTCAACTCCCCTGTGCAGCAGTAAGGAACCGACGCATCCACTCCCCTGCGACCCTTTTGTTTGTATTGCGTGACGCATCCAAGGTACTTTGAGAGTAAGGTGTCGCATTTACCATCTACATTGAACTAAGCTATTTCTACCATTTTAAAGACTCATTTTTGATTACAGTATTGTGGATTTTTGTCGTTTGACCTTGTGTTAAGTCTAGTAAAGATTACCTTTTTTTCTAAACTGGTGTAGTGTCCATTTGTAGTGTTTTCACTGTATTACTGTATGTGTTCACAAATGCTTTACACACTGCCTCTGAGATAAGCCTGCCTGCTCGTGCCAAGCTACCAAGGGGGTGAGCAGGGGTTATTTTAGGAGTGTAGCACCTTACCCTGACTAGACGCAAGGGTCCCTATTTGGACAAAGGTGCAAACCATTGCCAACTAGAGACCCCCAAATCTAACACACTGGAAAACTGCTTTTTTAGACCGTAGGGTTTTTTTTTAGTAGTCAGAAAATTATTTCTGATTCATAAAAGGGCTTTTATTAATCCTTTATAAATAGGAGGGGATATGAAGGGGCGCCGCCTTCCTATTTCCAGTTCTGACAGGAATGTATCAATGGTTTCTGAACATAACTATGGTTGCAAACCATTGATGAGTTACTGACCCTGAGTTGGAGTGGTAGCTTAATTGAAACGGTGAAAGTGTCCCCTTTGCAAACATTCCCCTTTGTGACTTGTGTCAGCAGCCTCCAGGGGAGTAGACGGTGGTCCTGGGGACCATTCTTGCTCCCCTGATGTTTTTTCAACTGGAACATTTTTGGGGGTGGGGTTTGTACAAAAACATCACAGCTCCTTCGAGAAAAAGAGATGCTTTCGAAAAATATTTCTGTTTCCTATTTGTGAATGCAAACCCAGGGATGGTGGTCTGCTGTTCCTTGCAGGCCGCAATGCCTGCGTTTTTAAACAATCACAGGGAGAGCGACCTGCTTAGCAATCTGCTTTATGTATATTAATTAGGCAAGTCTTTCTGCGACCTCCTGCTACAGGAGTTTGTGACTTATTAGCTCATAGGTTGCTTCAGAAAATCTGAGACAGGTTGCAAAGAACTTGTGTGCAATTCACTACAAATATTTGTTCCGCTTCTGTTAATACCTCTTGCCTCAGGTTCAGTGATGCCACTTTCGTCATTTCTAACAATGGCTCAGTTTGAGTAATACCTGAACTCGCTCCAGATGCAAATAATTAGACCAATTTGAGAGCCCAAAAGGATGCCCTGCAAGAACATACTTGTGTTTTTCAATTCCACATAGCTTCTCAATTCCCTATTTTGGTCAATCACATCTAGCAAGACATATCTGTAAATATCCCTTCTCTCAGCCTGCAGGCATTCATTTCAAAGAGAGTGCCCCCCAGCAGCAGCTGAGACAAGGAAGAGGAAGGAGGAGTTCATGGGTCACAAACCTAACATTATTGACTTAGTAAAGGGATAAAACATCTTAAATCTCTTGTACAGCAATGCACGCAGGAACCATTCAAGGTGTGGTGACTGACAACCAAACTACCAATTTACAGCATTCAGTTTCTTCATCCAGAGATGAGATTGAGACAGGTAGATATTTGTCGACTGGCCACCATCGTCGACATTTTCATACATAGCATTGGGTTTATAAATAAGTGCATTCATCAGATTTAGTCAAGTGGTGTGCATTAAACATTCTAGGGCAGTGGTGTTCTACCTCGTGTTCGGAGGACCAATGGAGCCTGCAACACCTACTCCGGTGGTCCGCAACTGTTATACAAAATATATTAAAGAATTAATAAATTAAAAATAAAGTACAAATACAAATAAATAAGCAAAATGTAACTTTTTCTATGTTTGATTGCGAATTAAACAAAATCTTTCAATATTTGAGTATTTGCTTGGTGAATACTTTTTTTGTAATTTGGTGTATTGTTTTGAGGTTCAAATCATAGAAACTGCTTACAACGGGGGTCCTCGGTTCCGTTAATGACTCCGTGGGAGGTCCCTGGATTCCAGTAATGATTCAGTGGGGTTCATTGAAGTCAAAAGATCAGGTACCGCTGTTCACAGATGGTATACAACAACAACATAAAACTTTTATCTCTGCTGTGAGCCATAAAAGCACATAAGATAAAAAAAATAACATACAATAAAAACAGTTAGGATATGTAATATAAAATGTGCAATATCATAGACATTATGACAGCTGCTACCTCCTTACTATTTAGGCAGGCTCCTGCAACAGGGTAATTTTATGTAATATGTCAAATAGTGCCAGGTATCTCCCTGACTGGCGTTGTTCGTTAACAAAATTGCGTAACCAGCCAATCCTACAACTGCATATCAAGCTGTACATAAATTAGTGCACACTAAAGTACTTTGGCCAGCCACTAAAGGTTAAAACATATAAATACTCTAAAACAGGTTTCTATATTATTTAAATAAGTATTGCACATTCTATTCTCCAACAGTAATATCAATTTCCATTTTACAGATCACCACTAAACACATTTTCATGGGAAATGCTTATCTTGTGCCTTACTCCACACACCCATCCGAAAATGAGAGCAAGCAAAAACGATCAATCTACATGTATCATATCTCAGAATCTTGAGTGCTTCTTTGTATTCCCTAGTTCCCAAATTCTGATAGGTCACATAGGTTGGGCAGAAGAAGAGAATGTGCTCAATAGTTTCTTTTGAGTCCCCACAGGCCAGGCACTGCAGGTCGTTGACCCATGGCCTATGCTTCCACTTGTCAGTAAAGGCCTGGAGGGCAAGGTTCCATACCCGAATTTCAAATACAGTCGCCTAGCTAGAGGGGGTTCTATTTCATCCATAAAGTTCTCCTGTTTAAAGGAGTCCTTAACTGTAAGAAAGGCATTTGTTAAAGATCCATGGCTCAACTGACTGTGTAAGCGATTATCTCTAGATTGCCAATATGTTGTTTTGCTCGATGATTTGGAAATGGCCCCAGCCTTTTCCGGGGTACTTCATAGACCATAAAGGCCAATCTCTGACCATGTACCCTTCACATGCTTTAGCCATGGAATTCTACAAGAGCCCACTTGAAGCAAAATTTCCTCTAACCCTTGTCGATAAACCGATAACTCTGGGGTAGCCCAAATCCTCCTCCAATAGAGTGTGGGGTGCAGTGGCAGTCTTTCGGAGAGGTCTCTAACCCAAAAGTCCAGCCTAAGTGGAAGCAGAGGAGTGTTTACAGGTACACCCACCAGCTGATGCAAAAAGTGATTTTCCACCATTGCCAATGGGGTCGCACCCAGATGCCCCCACAACTCAGCACCATAGGCAGCTGTCCCTAAGGCCTTTAGGACGATACTGTGAGCTGCACAATGACTTTAAAGTACCTCCCACTACTTGTTCCATTTTTATTTGTCGCTGCATTATGTGAGCTTGCCACCCCAGATATTCAGTCAGAGTGAAGATACACAAATGTATGCCTGCGTTCCAGTGGGGCCCCTGCTAGAGTGAGATGAGTCCTGTCCTGTACTTAGTTTTGCTCACGTTATTCTCCAGTCCCCTAATTTGGCAGAAACATTCAAACTGGTCTAACAGCTTCTGGAGTCCCATCGAGGTTTTGGAGAGTAATAAAGTATCATCAGCAAACATGAGGGCAGGAACCCTTATGTTTGCTAATCTGGGTGCGTTGTTGTCACAGTGATCCAGGAATTTGACAAGGCCATTAATGTAGAGTGTAAACAGAGTGGGGGCCAACTTGCACCCCTGTCTGACTCCTCTAGTTACGTGGATGGGATCCGTTAGCTCGCCTTGGCTACCATGCCTAACCTACGCATAGTTGTTGTAATGCAACCTAACTATAGTGTCCAGCAAATAACTTTGCACCCCCATCTCGGAAAGAACCTGCCAAAGCGTTGATCTTGGTACCAAATGAAAGACAGAGCGTAGGTATACAAAAACTACATAGAGTCATCCCCCTCCCATTGTAACTGTCTTCCAGTACAGCATTTGTAAATGGAAAACTTGATCAATTGTACTTGTGGACTCTCTCAAGCCCACTTGGAGGGTTGTCAGAATCTCATTGTCAGCTAGCCAATCCTATAGTCTACTTGCAATTGTTAAAATTGCTGTTTATCATTCGTTATGCTTCATCGACGCATTAGATACTCGGGAGTAGCCCTCTGTACCCATTTTAAAGGTAGCAGTGTACTAACTATGCCTTAACAGTGATGTGGACAATTCACCGACCTTCCACGCATCCTCTAGTTAGACATGGTAATTTGATAATTAAGCATGATGTGTTAGAAAGGTAAGTCAACATGCACAGAGCAACGGGAAAAAACAGCAGCAATCATGCTGTAGTGATGACCTTGCATACATTGAATCAGGCGGGAGGTACATCACTGCAGCTAACTTGTTTTAATTATTCCAAATTATTCTGATTAAGCAGAATGTTCTATTTTCACTTTCGCATGGAAACAATATGTTTTAGGCTCATTCATTTAAATCAAGTAAACCATTACTTGCAATTAGTGGCTAGGAGATCCAGAAATAGAAAGCAATCCGAGAACAATATTTAATTGCGACAACATTAATTCATTGTGTGTCAGACAAAGCTGGCTAGCTCACCGGCAAAGGTTATAGTGCACCGGCAACATATTCTGTAAAAACCTTGTGACCTCCACATCGTTAATATTTACATATTTTAAATATCTCATTAGCATTGACAAACAATCCCAGGTGTAAAGCCACGGAGCTCGCGTGCTGCTGCACCCCCAACCACAACACAGAGCATGTGTATCCTTTTCAAACGCAATCCACCGCCAAAATGGAGTCCATGATTGACAGCTCTGGCGAGTGAGCTGAGGATAATTACACTGTCTAGTGCCAATATTTATATTTAGCACTAACTGGCTAATTGACAAGCTCGTTATTGTCTCCAGACAGACAGCAGGCATACTGTACGCTGTACACCAGACAAGACACTGTCGTAATGGCGTTTCCTCGGTGTTTGCTGTATTTTTACAGCTCCGGCTCCACCACTAATGCTTGTCATTTTCAAAAACCGCACAAACTAATAGCAGAAACGCTGTAAGCTTCACAAATCAGTCCCAGGGGAGGCCTAATCACCAAGGCTCATTATTTAGAACAAATCTGCCTCTCGTTTGGTATTGTAGAGGTGGCCTCTGTCCTACCTTCATCTGTCTTGTACCGAATTAACTAAAAATGCATTTTAATGTGCCACTTTGAAGGGCGTTTTACGTTTGTCACAATGACAAGAAAAACCTTCACCTTCAATGTAGTAATCCAGAATGATTCCTCGTTGTGTAAAATTCGCTACATATTTAAGGTATTACTGTATGCTCACAGAAGAGAAAATTGAATATACCTTCCTGTCTGTGTATCCTGAATTACAGAAACCTGATCATTTACATATACTCACACGATAAGGCTCCATGCAGTAAGGTCCCCAAGCTGCACTTCAAACCCAGGTCAACTTGTTTAAAAACAAGTGCTCAGACCCAAATGTTTTTTCTAAGGAGTCCGGATTCTGCACTGCTGAATAGTATCTGCTATATTCGATTGGTCTCGCATGTTAATAGCATCTCTAATGTGCCTAGATGGATTTACAAATAAAAGTGGTCAAGTATTCGTGCATTGTCTATCCAAGGCCAGGAGACTGAGGGTTCGAATCCAAGAAGAGCGGATTGGCCTATTGTCAGAATATGTACGCGTGCAGGGGCTCTCATACCATAATTGTACATAGTACAGGTAACCATCATAAATAAACATTGACTTATTAGGAATTTTTTGGCCACACCTAAAAAAGTTGAACTAAGCACATGTCAACACAGATTCGGAGGTATGTTTCATAGGAACCCAGATGAGTCACTAGTGTCAACGCTGAATGACATTTACAGCATCTTAAAAGGCTCTGAATTAGTGTATATATTAAGGAAGATCTCACCACAATATTTTGTATATAATTGCCACTTCTATTAACTGAACTTCAGAGGTTCATATTATAAGTTAAAATTAATACTTTTCATAAACATTAGAAAGATCAGGACGGCATGACCAGGAACAGGGCTTTGCAACCTTTAATCAAAATCAGCCTGAAATGGCAATATAAACTCAAAAGGATTAATATGATGCTGTTACAGTTCATAAGACTTCCAAAGAGTTCAGGAGCGAACAGTGATTGTTTTTTAACACTGTCAGAGCTGGTGTGAAGAGGGGAAACAACATTATGAGAGCCTACAGAAAGCTGGGCTCAAACTATGGTAGAGGTGGAGTTGAGACGGGAAAGGTCAGTGTCAGCCTTGCGTGGAAAGGGGAAGGAACCCACTTAATTAGCTGGAGTGAAAGCATGACAGGGGAGGGGAAACTGTAAGAGGTGAACAACGGACTAGAACATTTGGAGGGAACAATGGACTAGAACATTTTAAGTGCTCTACGATGAGAAATGGTGATGAGAAGGCAGTAGAGGAAGGGAAAACACATTAAAGATGAATCTCATTTGTTACTTCGTTGATGTTTACACGGGGAGTCATTACATCAGGAGTACTGGCACTTTTCCATGCAGGCAAGTTGGAAAGTATTGTTTTTAGCCATATAAATAACATTATGATGTTGCCATGTCAACAACAACCTGCTTTCAATTTGAGGTGAATTAGATTTCAGCCTGCCGTGGCCTTGATCACAGGAATATTGCACAAAGTTTTTTCATACAGTTTATTGGGTATCTTAGTGAAGACATAATATCATGTTAAACTACTGCAGTTATTCAGAATTGTTGTTCTCATTCCATCCAATTTGATCTGTGCAATGTGATAAGAATCCATTGTGATAAAAACATAGCAAACGCCATTATCTCAGGTGATTATTTCATCATGTGGCATTGTCCTTCACATTTTCTCTATGTAGATGATTCAATCTACTCATTTTGTTTTAAACTTGGTATGTAAGTAGCGCTTCACTCAAGGAAGTGTCTTTGCTTTGTATCATGTAAATCTATTCAGTGTTTTTCGAGAAATTATAATTAAAAAGTGGTCAGGAGAGGGTATTAAGAGGTTAAATTAGATAAAGTGGGGACTGTTGTCGTAGCATTTTTCAAAATATGTAGGGGCATATTTACGTTTCCTGGCGCATCCCTGCAAATCAGCAGGGATGCGCCAGGAAACGTGCGACACGCATCTCAATCCTTGCGCCACCACGGATACGCCGCATTTACAATGCGGCGCATCATGGCGCAAGGAAATGCAGATGCGTGTCGCATCTGCTGCCGTAACGTTAGCGCAGTGCTGGAGTTGTGTCGCGGGCGCGACGCAACTCCAGCACTGTGCCAACCATGCCCATGTCTAACATGGTGCGTCAAGCCTTACGCCTGCTTTTGACGCAGCGGGGTCGGAAAAGTGACTGAGTGAAATCTTGTAGATTTCACTCAGCCACTTTTCCGAGGCGTTCCTGCGCCGGAACGCCCCCCCCCCTGCGCCAGAACGCCCACATGAAACCTGACGCAGGTTTCATGTGGCGCAGGGCTTTACAACGTGACGCATCTCCCTAGATGCGTCACATTGTAAATACCCCGCAGCATGGCGCTGGCTTTACGCCGCCGCTGCGTCACAGAAGTGACGCAACGGCGGCGCAAAAGTGGCGCAAGGGGCTTGTAAATATGCCCCGTAAAATGTGCAAATATTGTGGGAAAATTGTTTTGGAAAATGCTTTCGTTTTAATAATGGACAGAGTCGTCACTAAAGATTTGATGAGATTGCTCCTGAAACAAGATGTTTAGGTCATATAGGAGTCTAGATTATAGTATGAATAATTAGGCCTCATTTTCGTTTGATATACCATTGATTTTAAACTCGACGCTGTCTTTTTGTGTTCTGTTCAACTTGCTCCTGCTCATTCCTCCTCTCAATCAGTGTCCTGCTGCAAAGCCGCCTCTCCTCTTGTTCGGTGTATAATCAAACAGATAACATAAATGAATTAGTGTTGTACAATATCATGTTAGAAAGTGTGTATTGTGAATAAGGCTTCCATGACGTACCCAAAGTATAATTTTCAAGGGCTTCCGGTGGAACTGTCTGATGAGATATCTTTCTTGAATTGTTTCATTTGTGTTATACATCTCTGGAGTGCATTTGCTGAGGAAGCAATATATGATTTCCCTTGCCTTAAGAAATGAATAAGTGCTTAAACAATTGCATAGTTTTATTTATTACTTTGTTGTTTTGATCTGCCAAGTGTGACCCTAACCATAATCATGCTATTCTGAATTTGCAGAATCTATTAATAGAATGTGTGGTTTTGCTATAAAATCTTCTGAGTTCTTGTATTTAGGGAAGATGGTAATTATTTGTCGCCTGTGCATTTTCTGTGAGCTTCATTCTCTTTTTTTCATAGACGGAGCTACTTTGCCAATTTCAGGTGTGCTATTGAGCTGTCAGTACTCTTCATGAGTTAGCCACTTTTTTGTACACAATAGTGCCTAATTTTTGTGATTCAGAATTATTTTTCTGTACCTCTGCTCTGACCATTTAATGGCGAGTTCCGCTTATTCTCTTTTGTTCTGTAATAAAAATCATTTTTTTCCTATTTTTGATCTAGAACTTAGTTCTTTATGTGTTTAATATTTTATTCCATTTAACTCTAGAAAAATATTATTTCTTTGATAAGGAGTGGAGTCTCTAACCGCTAGAGCAATGGAGCCAAAATATTTTGGTAAGTATCAAGGTGATTAAATATTGGGGTTCAGCTCCTACACTGGTAAACCAGGAAGCTCAGCAAACCCAGGTTCACATGCCTCCTGAGAGCCAAAAATTAAAACAAATATTTAAACCTGATTAGACAAGAGATCCTTTTCTCTTAACAAACATTTTGGTTCTGTAAAATCCAAAGTCAGAGTTCACAGACTAAGAGAGCTCCGATTGGCTTGTTGCATTGTAATGTATGTTACTGCTGCTGGTACATGACCCGTGGTTCGGTGACCGAGTCCTGAAGACCAGATTGAAAAGAGCCAAAAAAGGGCAAGGGTAGCATCCCCTGACCAGTTGGCTCAGTTGGGAGGGTCACAAAAGGACCCCACAAAAAAAACATATTAAAAAAGGTATGCTGGACACCTTGAGAGGGATGGGTGGAGGGCCCGGCTGAGCCTCACTGTGGCTAGGCCTCGTGGCCAAGCCTACTATGGCCAACCCCTGCTGTGCATGGCCTAAGACTATGTGCAGTGGGGGTTGGTCTTAATTAAAAGGTTACTATAAGGAGTTGTTGGATGTGGTTAATGATTAAAAAAAACAAGAATTGACTTTAAAAAAACAAAGGTTAAAATGTGATAGTTAGCTTTCGTTATGAGACTTTAATTTATGTTAAAAAAAATATGATTATGAATATGAGAAGAAAAGACCAGAAACTTTATCTTGGAAAAAATCAGCTTCAGAGAATTGGATATTCTACAGCACTTAATATGAGTCAGTCAGATGCATTAATGTCAATGGACGTCATTTAGAGGTCATCAAGGACTGCAGCAGTGACCTCTTGCTTGCCCCTTGTGATTCCTGGCACTGCCTTTGTGACCCTGGCCTCAGAGGTAGCACAGTCAGTGCCAAAAAGACTGAGGCAGCTTGCTCTTATGGGTCTTGGTGCTCGACCCTTGTTTTCTGCCCATGTTTTATTGTCCTAATAGAAAATAATAGTTTATTATTCAATAGTGTTTTAATAGAAAATGGAGCACCAGGAGTTAGAATGCGATCTCTAGTTTCAGATTATATAAGTAAAAAAAACGTTTTTAAATGTATCGTGTGTGCATGCTTTTGGGTGAGAGTGTGTTTGTGTTCAAGAAAGTGTGTATATGTAAGAATGTGTGAGTAAACGTGAGTGAGAACGAGTGACAAGTGGTGAGTGAGAGTCAGTGACAGTCAGTGAGTGAGAATGAGTGTCAGTGAGTATGAGTGAGTCAGTGAGTAAGAGCCAGTGCAAGATAGAGAATTAAAGTAAATGCATTCAAGTAAATGAGAATGAATGAGGGAGTGTAAGTGACCTAATGTAAGTGAGCATGGGTAAGAATGTAGTGTCGCCATTGGCCCTGGCAAACTGTCGGTAATTTGTGGCTTATACATGCATGCAGGAAAAATACTGCTGCTGGCATACAGGAGACAATTGTTTCCATGACAGGCACCTGTGACAAAATACTGGCACTGGCATGCTGGAGTTAATTCTTTGCATAATGGTCAACCATCATAAAATATCGGTACTGGCATACCAGAAAAGATTCTTGCCCATGGGCCACCCATAGAAAATTGCTGGCACTAGCAAACCTGAAGAATTTTATGGCTTGGGGGCACTAGCTCACTGAAGATACCTCGTAATATAATAGAGGAAAACCATGATTAAGGGATGACAGTAACTATGACAAAATACTGGCCGTGGCATATTAGAGGTAATTTTCACATAAGATAAATGGATGGCACTAGCTACAAAATTCTGAAACTGACATATTGTGTGTAATTTTGGCATAAGTGCACACACATGGCATAACAAGGGCATGCATGATAATATGCTGGCCCGGGCACAATGGAGGTAATTTTTCACATATGGGGGCACCCATAGCACATTCTGAAAATATTAGAGTCTACTCATAGAGCTACCAGCCTCATTGCCCCCGAGCTACGCTGCACCGTCAACTGCTCCATCGAGACCGCCACCTTCCCCGATGACTGGAAACACACCGAGATCAATCCCCTGCTGAAGAAGCCATCCGCTGACCCGACAGACCTCAAGAACTTCAGAACCATCTCCCTGCTCCCCTTCCTAGCCAAGGACATTGAGAAGGCCATCACCACCCAACTCTCCTAGTTCATTGAAGCCAACCAAGTCCTGGACATCTCCTAATCCAGCATCCAAAGCAAAAACAGCACCGAGACCACCCTCCTCGCCACCACTGACGACATCCACTCCCTCCTCGACGGGGGCGAAACAGTAGCCCTCATCCTTCTAGATCTCTCGGCCACCTTCGACACCGTCTCCCACCGCACCCTAATCACGAGACTCCACAACGCCGGCATCCACAACAAGGCCGTGGGCTGGATCCACTCCTTCCGGTCGAACACAGCGAGTCAAACTACCACCGTTCCTCTCAGGACCCACAGAGCTCAGCTGCAAAGTGCCCCAGGGCTCCTCGCTGAGCCCCACCCTCTTCAGCGTCTACATGGCTCCACTCGCAGCCATCATCAAGAACCACAGACTCAACTTCGTCTCCTACGCCGATGACACCCAGCTGATCCTCTCCCTCACCAACGAACCCACAGCCGCCAGAAACAACTTCTACAACAGGATGAAGGCAGTCGCTACCTGGATGAGAGACAGCTGCTTTAAACTCAACTCGGACAAGACCGAAGTCTTCACCCTGGGACCCACCCCCTCAGCTTTGGACGACTCCTGGTGGCCCGCTGCACTAGGAACACCCCCCACACCCTTGGACCACGCACAAAATCTGAGCATCATACTGGTCTCCTCGCTCATTATGAACCACCAGATCAACGCCGTTTCCTCATCATGCTTCCACATGCTTTGCCTGCGTCAAAAGACCTTCAGATGGATCCCCACCTATTCCAGAATGACGGTCACCCAGGCATTCATCAGCAGCAGACTCTACTACCGCAACTCACTCTACGTCAGCGTCACCCAAAAACTCCTCACAAAACTACAGAATGTTCAAAACGCAGCAGCCAACTGGTCCTCAACATCCCCCGCTGCAGCCACATCACCGAACACCTGCATGAACTCCGCTGGTTCCCAGTCAACAAAAAAGTAACTTTAAAGCTCCTCACACATGCCTACAAAGCCCTCCATGACTCAGCACCAGCATATCTTAACCACTGCCTCTCATTCCATGTACCCACCAGACAACTCCTCCCAACTGGCCCGGGCCACCGTGCGTCGGATCGGCAAGACCTGGACTAGAGGAAGATCCTTCTCCTACCTAACCGCCAAGACCTCTCTAACTCAGGCAGTACCTGTCGCTTACCCAATTCACGAAGGATCTCAAGGCCTGGCTCTTCGACTGAACCTCAGTGCCAAGACGGATCAGCAGTCCCCCTAGCCCCCCCAGCACTTTGAAACCCTCATGTGTCAGGGGATGCGCTATGTAAGCCCTGATTGATTGGTTGATCGGGTGTGTGAGGTTTCATTGGCTTGGCACACCATCAAAATGAAATTAATAGGAATGAGTATCCTTTCAAAGCCTTTGGCTTTTTAGCACATTTATGTAAAAAGTGTGCTTTTAAATATACTATTTCATCCCATTTAATTTAAAATTATCTCTGGGAGAGAACCCCTCAAGTCTTTCTAGAATATGTCTGGCTCATCACAATTCAGGGCAAGTATTACACCCCGCCACTTTTAAAAATCATGTCAGTACCCTAATGTGGGTGGTTTCTAAAACGGACATTTGTCTGTGTTGTTTACAGTAATCATGCTGTTATGGTACTTTAGCAATTTCAATTATTGTGATGTCTTCAAGGTTAAGGTCATGTGACACCACCTCATGAGGATATTCAGGGTCAAATAAAGTCTTTTTCTGTGATGTCATTAAGGTCAAAGGGTGTGTGATTTCAATTCTGCTACCCCTGGCATTTTGGTGACTCGATGTCCATGTTAAGGTCTCAATTATCAGTTTGTCTATTGCATTGCTATTTATTGCTTCCAATTTTAAAAGCAACTCCCTCAGGTTCGGCAATTATCAGATGTGATAAATAACAGCAATTATGAGTTTTGTTCTAAAGACGGGAAATAATATGCCCGAGGTCAGCCCGAGGTCAGCCACTAAAAAGTTGCAGTAGATGCAGGCAGTTTGAAAATATAGGGGCCGATTCCGATCTCGGCCGGTAGGGCTCCGAATAGGATTCGGCTTTACCGGATCCGATTCGGAGCCCTTTTTCCCGACCGAATCGTACGCGGGTCCGGCCGAGCGAGTACGATGCGAATTCGCCGACCGACTCGTCCGGGCGACCCGACCGCTCCGACCGACTCGTACCCGGATCGTACCGCTCCGACCGACTCGCTCGGACCCGATTCGCACCGCGCAATGGAGACGTTTTCCGGCCGGGTAAGCACGATGCGCACCTCGACCGCTCCGACCGACTCCGCGCCGTCCGACTCGAACTCGCTGTCGGAGCCGTACTTTGGGGGTCCGTGTCGGACCCCCTGTACGCGTGGGTCCCCCTACCTGTGCGTGTACGCCGCGGGCGCCCGCGGCGTACTCGCTGTAGGGGGCGCCCTTGTCCGCCTCGCACCCATTGAGGCAATGGGAGCCCGCGTACGCGTTGTACGACCGGCTCCCATTGAGTTCAATGGGAGTCCGACCGACTCGTGTCCGGTGGCATACGAATGCATCGGACTCGTTCGGTCGGACTGCACGGGGCCGATTCGGTCGGAAATCTCTCCGGGTCCGGCTCGGTCGGAGAGATTTCCGGCCCGAATCGGAATCGACCCCACTGTTGTCAATGAAAGAATTGGACAAAGCTCACAATGCCTCATAGCAGATGTTGAGTGTAGACAAATCTATGCAGCCAGCCAATGAGTCCACTTCCTTTCCAGTAGGCCAACCCTAAACAAAAGTTGTGTGGGCAACCTTCACCAGAGAACAAAATAAAGAGACTGTCTGGGTAATCCATTAACTAATGGCGGAAATCATTGGTTTATATGTCATTTGAGCTTGACAAGAGTTAATGAACTTCTAATTTAAATCAGAACTATGGAATTTTGGGAGCTCCATTGAATACAAGGGAGTGCTCAGGGCTTCCAATGGCTGGTAGAACCCCGGGGCTCCAACATTCTAATATTGTCCTTCACAGCTGTTTGCTGTGAAAAAAGGCCTCACGGAGCCCGAGGGGATTTTAATCCCCTCACGCGCTGTGAGGCCTTTGTTTTATTTTATTTTAATATTCTGCCCTCTAGTGGCAGAATGTTCTAATAGCCTTATAGCCCTCCGGAGCTGGGCTATACCTGCATTAAAGTCTTGCTTCCTTTTTAAAGGCCCTCGCATTCGGCTCGGGCCTTTAACGCTGGAGCAGGCCTTTAATGGACACTATATCCCATTACAGCGGGCTATAAGGCTATATTACAAAATTCTGCATTACAAGAAAGGTAAAGCCTCACAGCCCTTCCCCTCTCAAGATTACGAAATCCTGCCACTATTAAATAAGGAAAAAAGCAAACACAAGGAGATGATGGAAGGACACTGAAACTTTTCAGACACTCACCCCCAGTCACAGATCTGGGTTGAATCCATCATCATTCTTTAGCTCACTTCGCCGCCTCAGTTCAGACCCAGCTATATGCAAATCAGTCTTGACCCTGTGCCTCATGGGAACAGTCCAGCCCGAACTGCCAAGCCAGGTCTTCCCTGAACCGGAAACAAGCATCCTGGGACCGGTTTCTGGGTAACACCCTTCATCAGCCAGGCTAGCTTGAATCCAGTGGCAAAGTGAGCAAGGGACCCACGTCTGGGCATACCCTGCCAACTTAGGGCAAACAAAGCAAACAGAAGGAGATGATGGACGGAGCGCTGAAACTTTTCAGACACTCACCCCCAGTCACAGATCTGGGTTGAATCCATCATCATTCTTTAGCTCACTTCACCACCTCAGTTCAGACCCAGCTATATGCAAATCAGTCTTGACCCTGTGCCTCATGGGAACAGTCCAGCCCGAACTGCCAAGCCAGGTCTTCCCTGAACCGGAAACAAGCATCCTGGGACCGGTTTCTGGGTAACACCCTTCATCAGCCAGGCTAGCTTGAATCCAGTGGCAAAGTGAGCAAGGGACCCACATCTAGGCATACCCTGCCAACTTAGGCGAACAAAGCAAACACAAGGAGATGATGGACGGAGTGCTGAAACTTTTCAGACACTCACCCCCAGTCACAGATCTGAGTTGAATCCATCATCATTCTTTAGCTCACTTCGCCACCTCAGTTCAGACCCAGCTATATGCAAATCAGTCTTGACCCTGTGCCTCATGGGAACAGTCCAGCCCGAACTGCCAAGCCAGGTCTTCCCTGAACCAGAAACAAGCATCCTGGGACCGGTTTCTGGGTAACACCTTTCATCAGCCAGGCTAGCTTGAATCCAGTGGCAAAGTGAGCTAGGGACCCACGTCTGGGCATACCCTGCCAACTTAGGGCGAACAAAGCAAACACAAGGAGATGATGGACGGAGCGCTGAAACATTTCAGACACTCACCCCCAGTTTCCGGTCCAGGGAAGACATGGCTTGGCAGTTCGGGTTGGACTGTTCCCATGAGGCACAGGGTCAAGACTGATTTGCATATAGCTGTGTCTGAACTGGGGTGGCGAAGTGAGCTAAAGAATGATGAGGGTGGTGAGTGTCTGAAAAGTTTCAGCGCTCCGTCCATCATCTCCATGTGTTTGCTTTGTTCGCCCTAAGTTGGCAGGGTATGCCCAGACGTGGTTCCCTTGCTCACTTTGCCACTGGATTCAAGCTAGCCTGGCTGATGAGGGCTGTTAGCCCAAAACCGGTCCCAGGATGCTTGTTTCCTGTCCAGTGCAGACATGGCTTGGCAGTTCAGGCTGGACTGTTCCCATGAGGCACAGGGTCAAGACTGATTTGCATAAAGCTGTGTCTGAACTGGGGTGGCAAAGTGAGCTAAAGAATGATGATGGATTCAACCCAGATCTGTGACTGGGGGTGAGTGTCTGAAAAGTTTCAGCACTCCGTCCATCATCTCCTTGTGTTTGCTTTGTTCGCACTAAGTTGGCAGGGTATGCCCAGACGTGGGACCCTTGCTCACTTTGCCACAGGATTCAAGCTAGCCTGACTGATGAGGGCTGTTAGCCCGAAACCGGTCCCAGGATGCTTGTTTCCAGTCCAGTGAAGACATGGCTTGGCAGTTCGGGCTGGACTGTTCCCATGAGGCACAGGGTCAAGACTGATTTGCATAAGGATGTGTCTGAACTGGGGTGGCAAAGTGAGCTAAAGAATTATGATGGATTCAACCCAGATCTGTGACTGGGGGTGAGTGTCTGAAAAGTTTCAGCACTCCGTCCGTCATCTCCTTGTGTTTGCACTATTAAATAAGGGACACTCCACTAGAAGATGGGCCTCATCAACCAAAGTAGGAGGAACAATATCTTCATTAAGATGAGAGTGAGACAAGGCTTTTATCCTGAAGCAGTGGGAGGGCTGCACGACCAAGCCCACAGGATGACAATATACAGAATGCCTAGAGGTCATTGAATCAGACAATCTGTATTCCTAATTACGTATAATTTGATGAAGGCCTACCTGAATGGCAAAACAGATGCCCGTCGCACCATGGAAACAACACAAAACAGGTAGTGCTAATGGGAAATGGTGGAACACAGCACACACAGAATTTTTGCTTAAACGAAACATGTCTTTAGAGACAGATTACCCAGGTGAGTCAAGAACATTGACGAGGAAGAGTGATGGTAAATAATGCATTTTCCCACCAACAGGTCTCCCATTGGCTTCACACAGACACCAAGCTGTGTGGGAAGAACGAACGATTGTGCCTGGGTTCGACTTGATTTTAAGAAATGTGTAAAACCTCATGCAATTATTATTTTTGAAGGATCTTTTAAAAAAAATGTTTTAAAGGCAGCACATTGTGGTACATTCAACAGATGTTAGATATGTCAGCAGGCATGATTTGTGTCAGACCACACTCTTATTAGGAGTGTAAAGTGCACTCAGGTGGAGGGTTAGCTATGTAGTCAGAAGCACAAGAGGGCAGGTATGAAGGGGCAGATTTACAAGCCCCCTGCGCCACCAGTACGTCACTTTTCGTGACGTACTGGTGGCGCAGGGGGCTCCTCGATATTTACAAGGAGAGGAAAAGCCACCATGCGTGACTTTTCCTCTCCTTGTAAATACCGTCCCTTCACACGCAGCACTTTGCGGTGAAGGGGCGTTCCATGGGTGTTGCTGTGGGTGTTCCCACGCAACACCCATGGAACAAGACACATCTCCAGAATTACGAGAAATCGTAACTCTGGAGATGCGTCTGAAAGCTACGCCACCCTAGAGGTGGCGTAGCGAGGCGCACCGGGAGAAATGTTTTCATTTCTCCTTCGTTTTCTCTTTCAATGCGTGCTGCATTCTGCAGCACGCATTGAAAGAGGAAAAGCCTGTACTGATTGTTTTTGTGCAGAAAGGTGCCCCTTCCTGCACAGAAACAATCTCCCCATGGCGCAGGCATCCTTGCACCATGGTGCAAGGGTGCCTGCGCCGGCGCTTGGCAGCAGTTTGTGCGCCAGCGCAGGGAGAGAGACAGGAATGCGACATATTCTTGTAAATATGTCGCATTCCTGTGCTCTGAAAGTGCCGCAGCGTGGCGCAGCCAAAGGGCTTGCAGCGCCACGCTGCGGCACTTTCTTGTAGATCTGCCCCGAAGTTCTTAATTGTCAGTGAAGTAAAAAACCATGGCACAGTAGAGACAACAATTTTTGGGGGCTTTATTGCAGATTGATGGAATTCCCTCCAAATAATTTTTAACATTTAAACTGAGACGTTCTCCACCATGGCCATTTTTTGCTTTTGCTTTGCATCATAACAATATGCGCCCAATTAGCAAAGCTCCGTTTATAACCCAGTAGCATATACTTAGCATCTCAGAATGACAACAGGCATTTGAGCTGATTGATAGAAGGTACGTGTTCTGTTGCTTCTATATAATCTGCATACATAATGTGTTTAATTCAACCATGAAACAATGCATACCAAATAGTATAAACCACTTTGGGTAAATACCATAGCATTTTGGAACAAGTGTCGGAATTCTTATTATAATGCATTTGTAACCTTATAAACTGAACACATTTTTAAAGTTGAAATCATCAGAACTGACACACATTCTTCCTACTCACCGCCCAGTCCGTGAACGTTCACCACCACGTCCGTAAAAGCCTGTGATAAGCAGGCTAGCTATTAATAACGCGCTCATTTTCTGTGGCTAAGCCACCCTGGAAGCAATTTCCCACCGAGTGCCCAGAATACAAATGCTTGTAAGTGTCTGATGGTGCGATAGTGTCTCATCAAAAGGATGGAAGCGAGAATAATGCATGGACGTCTCCCATCACTAGGCACCTCTCCCCCCATCTCCTTCCCAGAAATAATTGAAGAGTGATGGGTCCACTAATTATGCTGTCACTGGTAGATACAGAGCTGGGAAAGCAAAGTGATGAAGAACCAGTGCCCCTCCCCACCTCCCATCCCCCTGGAGAGACAATTGAAGGGAGTTCTCTTGTTTGTATGTTGGCAAATATGGTGCAAATTGAAATTCCTCAAATTCTGCAGTCTACTAATTGGCCCTCTAAAATAATCCACTGGCAGGTCTTCATTTGGCTGCTTTAGAATAATTCATCGCTTATCTTAAAAGCAAAGAAAATAGCAATTACACCTTGCTGATAGAAAATAGGGCGGAATTTAAAGAAACACTACCTATTTTCTGCAAAAGGTTTACTCACATTCAACATGAGCCAAGATCTGCAGAAAACAACACATTTTATGATGGCACTTTAAAATGGAGGGCATCAGTAACCATCAGCATGAACCGTGTTGGTCTTTGCTAGATTTAATTTGTTTTTAGGAAAAAATAAATGAACACTTCTCGCCTCTAACAAAAAAGGTTCAATTAATTAATGATGCGGATATCTGGTAATTGAGTCTTTGCTATATTATAATTGCTGGTGATTTATTAACCTTCAATATAATGCAAAGGCATGTCTGACGCAAACCGACGTGGAGAATGATTTACACACAGGGAGACTGAAAGGTTGGTAAATCAGTAAAATGCAGGCAGTGCTAACACCCGAGGTCAATTTAAAAATCGAAATTAAAATGTATAATATTCTTTGGAAATATATTAAATCCTAATTCAATTTTCCGGCAGTGTTTGAGGAGCTTTACATACAAATCTCATTACGGTTAACAGGATTGCAGCTCTGAAGTCTCACAGCACCATTTGAGAGAGCATTAAAACCTGCAAATGGACGGCAGCAGGCTACTAAAAATACTTCTGACATTGACTGCTGCTAAGTAACAGCGCTAATGGGGAAGGGAAAGATTTGCAGCTCTTTGATTTTCTAAGAGATTGACAAATTGTAACCAGGCATCATGAATTCGTGGTTTGCTTACTTCTTACATTCTGTAATTTTCAAAGGAGAGGCTTTTAAGAGACTTAATTTAACAGCCAGGAAACATGTAAGTAAGCGGGACACCGGGATTCGCGAAATACATTTTAGCAAAGTTCGGATTTAAATTTGAGACGGTTATATTATTATGATTATTACTTTTATTATAATTAAATGTGTAGAGTGCAACTAATGCACCAAGCAGTAGCGGCTCCTGGAGGGAGTGCTGCGGGGCGGTGGGGCGGGGCGGGGGAGGGGCAGGGTGGGGGGTAGTAAACTCCGGCTTACGGCCAAACTGAGTTAAGTACATAAATAAATAAATAAAACGAATTACATTGCGCGCGCTGCATCACCGATTGCGATGCAGCGCACGCAATGTCATTCGGAGTTTACTACCCCCCACCCTGCCCCGCCCCGCCCCACCGCCCCGGAGCACTCCCTCCAGTAGCCGCTACTGGCACCAAGGGATGTCCTAGTGCTGGTGTTGTTGCGCAGATAAATTGGCCTAGGGCTTTAAATTTAAAGCATTGTCTGATACGTAACCAATGAAATGCTTGAGATAGTATGAGTTGGGTGCCGTTGCTGGAAGTTTCATAATGAGATGGGAGGCATAGCTTTGTATAGTACGTGGGTACTGGGTGACAGTCCAAGGCAACAGGTTTTACTGTAATTCAGACATGATGAGATAAAGGAGTGAATTATCGTTTTTGAGCAAAGGAGGGAAGTAAAAGGGCAATCTTGGTAAGCATTATACATAGGATAACGTACCCCCTGCCGTATATTATAAAGATATTGCAAGTCACCGAGGAAAGCCATGGCCATGTAGATGAATGAGGCCAAAGGCTGAGTAACTTTATAGGGTTATTGAACTCCAAGGTGACTTGCAACTTCTTTATCATGTTCGGCATGGGGTAGTTTATGGGGTAGTTTATCCCTTATAATACATGGTCACACCATCATCTTTCCCACAACCCCCTTAAATCCTTGGTGTGTAGCTTTTTCATATGAAAGAGAGAGCATGTTTGTAAAAATGAAGAATGAAAATAGAAGAACTAGTGCAAAATTAAACACATCAAAATAAGTTGTTAGCTAGTTGTTGAAAAAAAGATATTAGAAGCCGTTGAATAGGTCAGTTTAAAAAAAAAGCGCAGCAGAAACATGCAGAAAGATTCTAACTTTTTTAAAGTTTCCCAAAGAGTACAAAAAATAAACACGTTGCCATAAATATCTACTTTCCATTTGGCACTGGAGAAATGAAAAAACACAGAGCAGATGAAAGAAAAGCAACAATTTAATTATGCACCATGGCCTGACCTGACTTTCCCCTCGGCTGCTTCCTCTGGCAGCAGGCATTGTGACGTCAGAACTGACAGTAAGTTATTACAATTGAGTTCTGATGTCTCTTCTTTATAATCAGTGACTGGGTGCATCACAAGTCACCTATTATGAAGAAATTAGACACATATTTTTATACATAGATTGCAGATTTCCATGTATTATAAGGAGGATGAAGCAGAACCTGGATACATGGTTGATCAAAGAGGTGAAAGAAGGGGTTCTGGTGTAACATGATACCCAGGTTTTCGTCCGAGGGTACAGGCACAGGTTGTTTCCCTAGTTCCTGGGGCCACCAGAAGGGATTCCAGGTAAGGGGTGTGGGGGGGTTGGTGACCACACATCAGAACCTCTGTTTTTCCCTATTAATTGGACAGAATTGTTCTGCATCCAGAAGGCAATGGCATTCATACAAGAGTGGAATTTATGATTCACAAAAAGAGGCTGAGACCTAAATAACTGTACATGTCACAATGTGGGAAATATTTTAAGAGAGTGGTGCTCAGATCTGGGGGATCAGCCTCCTAAGCCCCTATAAGTGGAAATGATCCACAAACTAATTAGTGAAAGAGATCAGCACCCACTTCTTGTAACAAGTAAAATCTGAGAAATTGAAACAATTCATTCATAGAAGACACTTGGATTGAAAATTGCACAGACTCCAATCAAATTCTTCATAATTCTTTATTCATGTTGCACAAAAAAGTAGCCAACGCATTTCATCCCATTCTAGAGACTCCTTTAGGGCTATAAGGATAGTGAGATTTGCCTCATATCATCTATTCATATTTCAGTTTTCAAATTAAAAGGTAACCTTAGTCAGAACGTACTGAATCTCCGTTTTATTGGAGAATTATTCGCAGCCCGTCGGATGCGTGGTGGTCAGTATTTCCGACTGCCATCACACCGCCCGCCATCCTAATGTGGCAGGTGGTGAAGGTGGTTCCGATGGCGGTGTGACTGCCACCGACAGGCTGTTGGTGGTGGTCTTGCCACCATCATAATCAGCCTCTAAATGTGCTGGTTATGTTTGAACAGGAAAGTGGATGAAAGTGGTGTGAGTCAGTGAGTGGGTTAGTCCTGTAGTAAGTATTGGACCAATTGTTCAAGGAAGAGATAGATTGACAGAATTATCAACTTATTTGAGCTTACATTAATCAGCTCCCAAACGTCTGTAAATCGTAAAAATAAATGTACAGAAAAACCACTAAGTATTATTACAATATATTTATTTAGTCATTGAAAGGAATAATCATTAGAGGGTCAAGAAAAAAAGGAGAATGTTCTAGGAACGTGTAAGAAAAGTGCTCAAGTGTATATATAGGAGTCAAAAGAGCTCAAAGTGTGTAGAAAGTAAAGGGCATATATTTAAAAAAACTGTACAAAACTGATACCCAATAAACAGTTAGATGCAACCTGGCCACATGCAAATTATTCATTTGAATTTGTAAGGAGAATTTCCTAAGGCTGTAAACAGGGGTAATGGGGAAGGAAATTGGTCCAGGTGCGGTAGGGGTAGCGTCGACGTTTCGATCTGGCTTATCGGCAAGCGAGGACTTTAATACCTCAGCTATACGGATCTTCCTCAGACAAGGGGACAGGTGAAATGACCTCATTATCTTGCAATGCTCAATTGGAGTCCAAAACCTGGTTACACCAATGCCCATGAAGTGGCAAGGGCCAACTCAGGACAATTCCCGCTAATCAGTAGATATAAACCATGGCGGTGGTGCCCAAACCGTCCATGGAACATAATATTCTGGCCCATGTGTGTGGCAAGAGTTTGCTGAATAAATCAGGCAATTCGGGGCACAGCGTAATTGTGCAACTGGAGACGATCTGATCGACGTCCTTACTCCATCGCAGTAGCAGGGCTGCTACCGCGATCAGGCAATGCTACCGCGATGGAGTAAGGACGTCGATCAGATCGTCTCCAGTTGCAAAATTACGCTGTGCCCCGAATTGCCTGATTTATTCAGCAAACTCTTGCCACACACACGAGCCAGAATATTATGTTCCATGGATGGTTTGGGCACCACCGCCATGGTTTATATTTACTGATTAATGGGAATTGTCCTTAGTTGGCCCTTGCCCCTTCATTAGCATTGGTGTAACCAGGTTTTGGACTCCAATTGAGCATTGCAAGATTAATGAGGGTCATTTCACCTGTCCCCTTGTCCTGAGGAAGATTCGCATAGCTGAGGTATTAAAGTCCCTCGTTTGCCAATAAGCCGGATCGAATCGTCGACGCTACCCCCTACCGCACCTGGACCAATTTCCCCTTCCCCATTACCCCTGTTTACAGCCTTAAGGAAAATCTCCTTACAAATTCAAATGAATAATTTGCATGTGGCCAGGTTGCATCTAACTGTTTATTGGATATCAGTTTTGTACAGTTTTTGTAAATATATGCCCTTTACTTTTCTACACACTTTGAGCTCTTTTGACTCCTATATATACACTTGAGCACTTTTTTTTACACGTTCCCTAGAACATTCTCCTTTTTTTCTTGACCCTCTAATGATTATTCCTTTCAATGACTAAATAAATATATTGTAATAATACTTAGTGGTTTTTCTGCACATTTATTTTTACGATTTACAGAGGTTTGGAAGCTGATTAATGTAAGCTCAAATAAGTTGATAATTCTGTCAATCTATCTCTTCCTTGAACAATTGGTCCAGGACCACTGTTTCTTTATAATAACCGATACCCAGGTCAGGGACTATTTGGGAATACCCCATTGTTTATAAGGGCTGTAGTAAATATTGGCAAAATCATAGGATTGACAAGATTGTTTGTTATTTTAGGGAAATTATTTTTCCTGACATCATTTTTGCTCCATTTCTTCCCTCACTCACATTATGTACATTCATCCCAATATCCCTTTCTCACTCTTTTCTTACTATTTGTAAATTTCATATTTTTCCATCGTCATATTCACGGCTTTTAATATTTTCCCTTAACTTAAATTGGGTCTAAGTATCTGTTGATCCTTTTGCAGAACACACCCATCTTGTTTTCAACCAATTTAATGCATAATGAGGATGAACGAAGAAATGATGTAAAAAGGGATGTCAGGAAAAAGACTAGGGTTCAGATTAAGGAGTGTCCCTAAACCATTAGAGTATTGTAAAATGGGATGAATTCACAGAGTGGGTTGGCACTAGTTGGTATTTGTTTATGTTGTATTGTACTGGGCAAGGTAGCTGGAAAGAACAAAGCAAGTGAAGCTGCTGTAATCGAGCTATGATGAGAAAAGGGAGTGGATGATTATTTTATGAGCAGAGGAGGGAAGTAAAGGGACAAACTTCCTAAGCATTCTAAGGCGTGGTGAAGCAGAGATTGGAAACGTGGTGATTGGAGAGGTGAACGAAAGTTTCTGGTCTAAAATGATACCCAGGTTTGTGCCCGAGAGTACTGGCTTAGGTGGATTCACTGGTTTTGTGGGCCACCAGGAGAGATCCCAGGCAGGCGGTTGGTGAATGCACATCAGAACCTCTGTATGTTTTTTTCATTTTATTAGTGAGAATTGTTCTGCTTCCAAAGGGTGATGGCAAACATAGAAAAGCAAAAATTAGATGCTCTGAGGTCCAGATATTTGGAAAGGGAGAAAGGGATCCAAGTGTCAAACAAGGCAGATAATTAGATAGAGTTTATGTGCCTAAAAAATTAATAATGTGGATGGCCTCATAAGAGAAGATTAAAGATAAAATTGGATCCCAATAATGAAACCCAAGTTTTATAATGTTAATTTGAAGAAGAGTGTGATGTTTAGGAGAAGGAAGAATTTGATTTTTAAAGAAGGGCTTTGCTTTTAAAGGATTTATGTACAAGATTATATGAAAGAAAAAAGTGCAATACCACTACTGCGGAAAAGGATAAATCTGGTGATTATGGTTGAAATGGAAAGTGGTTGAAAGTGGTGTAAGCCAGTGAGTGGGTTATTCCTGTAGTAATTGTTGGCAAACCCACAGGACTGAGAAGATCTTTTGTTATTTTGAGGAGATTATTTTTCATGACATACTTTTTTCTCTATTTCTTCCTTCAATCTCACTATGTACTTTCATCCCAATACCCCTTCCACACCTCTCAACTTTCTTTCCTATATGAGGTGTGTCCAAGATGGCGACGTGAGCGGACGCTCCTTCAATTCGCTTCGCACCACACCGCCAATTATCCTGTCTTAAGCCGGCACAAGATCACACTGTGCCCCCTGGACCTCACCGTCGGCACGGGGTGGTGCGTGTAGATGCGGCAACGTGGGCCCAGGAAATCGTGGCCCGTCCCCCGGACCTCCGTGGAGACGCGGCTGACAGCGGAGCGCCTTACCCGGCGTGGGCCGTGTCCTCCGCCAACGACCAGAGACCACAAGATTGTGGCTGTATCCGGAGCTCGACGCCACGAGACACGGTCCAGCCGAATGCCCCACTGTTAATCCGGCACTGGGGTGGACCCCCCATTAAACCTCAGGATGGGACTGCCACTCACACCAGGTAGGCCGATCTGCGCCTAAACGCTGCCGAAGCTCCCCACGCCGAGATCCACCATCCTGCAGCCGCATGAGGGAATGGGCCCCCGTGTGGCAGTATCCCTCCGCAGCACCACGCTACCTACTAGCTCTACGAGGCCTGAGAGACTCCCCGCAGCCCGACGCAATCTACTAGCCCCACGAGGCCCGCGAGGCTCGACCATGCCCAAGTAAACACTGGGCCCGACGCGGGACTGAAGCTGGCGTTGCACTGCGGCCCACAACCTGCAACGGCCATGCGCAAGTTTCCAGCATCACTAGGCCTGGGAGGCCTAACCATGCATGCAAGTGCACTAGGCCTGATGCGGACCCTCACCTGATGCAGCATGGCAATCCACTATGAAGTGGCCAATCTTAAGGACTGCACCGGACAACGCCTCCAGCGAACAACGCCGGCAGGCACTAGCACCTCTACTCTGCCCTGCCAAGACGCAGCCTGTGCCTATCACTCCACTGCCAACACGGGGTTTACAGCCTCTTCTACCCTGTCTAGCCCCAAACTACATTTTGCACCATCATATAGTACCCTAGCCTAGGTGCTGTGCGCAGATTGGGCGAAATAGGCAACGACAATGTCACCCTGTCTAACAGTGCACCCTGCGGTGGTGCTCGGACATCTGGTCACCACGGAGCACCACTGTCACCACGATGGGCAAACCGAGAACAGACAAGCAGCAGCCACACTCCAATGACACACAGGGCCCACCACCTAGCGCTTTGAGCTCTGACCAGACACTAGCAGGACAGCACATGCCTCAGGCGGACCTCTCGCACCACCTCGACAAACGTATGGTGGCAGTAATGGACATAAAATCCACTCTAGTCCCTAAAATAGGCCCGCTGTGTGTCGAGCTCGGTTTCTTGTGTGAGGACCACAAATAATTGAAGGACAGAGTGGAGGATGTGGAATCGACAATTGACTCTGTTAAGCCTTCCGTGTCTTCATCAGTAGCCCAAATCAAAACACTACAAGAAGAGGTGGAATACCTCAAAAACCATGTCGATGACCAGGAGGGCAGATCACGCAGGAACAATGTGCGCTTGGTGGGTCTGCCCAAACGCATACATTGAGGGTCAAAGTATGGAACTGTACCTGGAAACCTGGTTCTCGGAAGTTATCCTTCAAGGCAAGCACTCCAAGTTTTCTCCTTGCTTCTAGTCAGGGAAAGGGGATTACACTACTGGATAACCCCTGCTCACCCCCTTGGTAGCTTGGCACGAGCAGACAGGCTTATCTCAGAGGCAGTGTGTTAAGCATTTATGAACACATACAGTAATATAGTGAAAACACTACAGATGGACACCACACAGGTTTTATAAAAATAAGTATTCTTTATATAGACTTAACACAAGACCACAAACGACAAAAATCCACATTACTGTACTTAAAATAGACTTAAAGATGGTAGAAGTAACTTAGTTCAAGTTGATGATAAATGCGACACGTTTCTCACAAAAGTACCTTGGATGCGTAACGCAAAACAAACAGGGAGGGCGATGCGGCGAGCAGGCGCCTCGATGCGATGCGACGATCTGGTGCGATGCGATGAGAGTGCGCCCTTGATGCGATGCGACGACGTGAAGACGATGCATGCACGCCCGACGGCCGTGCGGCGAACGCTGTACTTTGGAGCCGCGACAGGCCCTGCGACACGCTTCTCTGGTGATGCGATGGCAGTCAGCTGCGACGGCGACACACTTCTCCGGTGATGCGACGGCGACCCTTGCGGTGGCGACACGCTTCTCCGGGGATGCGACGGCATGCAGCTGCGACAAAGACACGCTTCTCCGGTGATGCGACGGCAGGCAGCTGCGATGAAGACACGCTTCTCTGATGATGCGGCGGCGACCTCTGTGGTGGCGACACGCTTCTCCGGCGATGCGACTGCAACAGCTGCGACTGCGACACGCTTCTTCTCATTGAGTCGCGCTTCCAGCTCCCAGCGACACGCAGGCTTCTGTAGACAGAATTCCCAGCAAGGAAATTCAGAGGGGAGCTGGTGGTGAAGTCTTTTGTCCCTGAGACTTCAGCAGGAGGCAAGCACAAGTTCAAGCCCTTGGAGAAATATTCTGCAAGATGATGAAAGTTCTTTAAAAGTTCCTTCTCCTTTCCTTGGCAATGAAGACCACTGCAGGCCAACCCAACAAACAGCACACTGGCAGAGGGGCAGTCCAAACTCCTGCAGCTTCCTTGGTTCTTCTCCTTGGCAAAGGTTCGTCTTGTTGTTCCAGAAGTGATCTAAAGTTCTGGGTCCCCCTTTTTATACCAATAAATCCTTTGTCTCTGAAGGCAGAGAGTGTCTGTACCTAGTCCAAACCAGTTCTGGGTGCATTCTGCCAGTGCACAACTTCTTCCTTTGTCAGTGTGGGCCAGGGTCATCAGACACACCACAGGAGGTGGAGCCAGCATTGTGGAAGGCAGGCACAGCCCTATTCAGGCCCAGGTGCTACTCCTCCCACCACTCCTCATGCAGATAGGTCTATTCAGCCTAGTGCTGACTCACCCTGTCTCCTGGAGTCCCCCAGCCCCAGTCACTTACAAAACCAGTCATACAATACACAAGCTAGCAGAGGCAGGCTGGATGGTTAAGCAAGAAAATACCTACTTTCTAAAAGTGGTATTTTCAAACACAGAATGTTAAAACCAACTTCACTAAAAGATGTATTTTATCATTCTGAGTTCAGGCATACTAAATTCGTTTTTCTACCATGTTCCCTGGGTCAGTTAGGGTTATAAGATGTTATAACCAAACTGCCCATTCTGGCCTATGGGGACAGGTAGCCTTGCAATAGTGAAAAACGAAATTGGCTGTAATTCACTATCAGGACATGCCACACACATCAGGGCATGTCCTACCTTTTACATACAATGTACCCTGCCCTTGGGCCTACCTTAGGGGTGTCTGATATGTAGAAATGGGAAGGTTTAGGGACTGGTAAGTCGGTGCACTTACCAAGTCGACATGGCAGTACTAGACTGCACACAGGCTCTGCAATGGCAGGCCTGAGACACACTTTACAAGCTGCTTCTGTGGGTGGCACAATCAGTGCTGCAAGCCCACCAGCAGCATTTGATTTACAGGCCCTGGGCACCCATGGTGCACTATACTAGGGTCTGACAAGTAAATCAAATAATCCAATCATGGAGTCACTAATCCATACATCAATTTACAATAAGGAGCACTTGCACTGTGGCCCTGAATAGCAGTGGCACAGTGCCCAAAGCATCTAAACCAGCAACACATATCAAAAACAGAGGAGGCAACCAGTAGAAAATGGAAGGGAGACTCACGCCAATGGAACCAGGTCTAACACGTGTCCCCTCCAGCTGAAATGTGGGGAGAACTACCCAACCCCTGGGGAGTTCTCTTCACTAAGGCGGAAAAATCTGGACAGACCATCAGCATTGGCGTGTTCTGTACCAGGGCGGTGTTCCACCGTGAAGTCCATCCCCTGTAGGGAAATGGACCACCTCAACAGCTTTGGATTCTCACCCCTCATCTGCATCAACCATCTGAGGGGCCTGTGGTCTGTCTGAAACCGGAAGTGAGTCCCAAACAGGTATGGTTTCAACTTCTTCAGTGCCCGGACCACAGCAAATGCCTCACGCTCAATTGCACTCCACCTCTGTTCCCAGGGAAGTAACCTCCTACTGATGAAGGCTACAGGTTGGTCTAGGCCCTCCTCATTAATCTGTGATAGAACAGCCCCCACACCATGCTCTGAAGCGTCTGTTTGGACAATGAATTCCTTTGAGAAGTTGGGCGCCTGAAGCACGGGTGCTGTGCACATGGAGGTCTTCAGGGCGTCAAAAGCCTTCTGACAGGTGTCAGTCCAGTTCACTTTTGTGGCCTGCTTCCTGGAAGTCAGCTCAGTCAAGGGTGCAGCGATGTTGCCATACCCCTTGACAAACCTTCTGTACTACCCCGTGAGTCCTAAAAAGGCTCTCACCTGTGTCTGGGTCCTGGGGGGTTCCCATGCCAGGATGGTATCAATCTTGGGTTGTAGGGGCGCCACCTGGCCACTCCCTACCTGGTGCCCCAAGTACACCACAGAACCCTGCCCGATCTGGCACTTACTCGCCTTGATCATGAGGCCTGCCTTTCGCAGTGCCATCAACACTTCCCAGAGGTGGCGCAGATGTTCTTCCCAACTGGCGCTGAACACTGCAATGTCATCCAGGTAGGCAGCACTGAAATCCTCCAGTCCAGCCAACACCTGATTGACCAACCTCTGAAAGGTGGCAGGGGCATTCTTCATCCCAAAGGGCATAACCCAAAATTGGTAGTGCCCATCTGGTGTGGAGAATGCTGACCTCTCTTTGGCCCCATCAGTTAAGGCGATCTGCCAGTACCCAGACGTTAGATCAAACGAGCTGAGGTACCGGGCAGCCCCCAACCGATCAATGAGCTCATCAGCTCTGGGGATGGGGTGCGCGTCAGTCCTGGTGACTGAATTGAGTCCTCGGTAGTCCACACAGAACCGGAGTTCGGGTGTGGCACCAGGCGCGGCAGCTTTTGGGACCAAGACCACTGGGCTGGCCCAAGGGCTGTGAGAGGACTCAATCACCCCTAAGGCAAACATCTTGGAGACCTCCTCCTTGATGTGAGCTCTGACCCTGTCAGTCACTCTGTAAGCCTTGTGCTTCACAGAAGGACTGTCCCCAGTATCTACGTCATGGAGGCACCACTCAGTAACACCAGGAACCAGGGAGAATAAATCAGAGAATTGTCCCAACAATTGGCGACAATCTTGCTGCTGTTCAGGGGTCAGGGTGGCAGAGAGGCTGACACCATCCACTGACCCATCTTGCTCTGTTGCAGACAGGAGGTCAGGAAAAGGCTCGGTCTCCTCCTCCATTCCATTATCTGTCGCTAGGAGCATGCCCACTTCGGACCTCTCTAAGTGGGGCTTCAGGCGGTTAACATGCAGGACCCGCAAAGGGTTCCTAGGAGACCGCAAGTTCACCAGGTAGGTGACATCACTCTTGCACTCCACCACCTCAAATGGTCCGGTCCACCTGTCCTGGAGTGCACAGGGCTCTACAGGGGCCATGACCCAAACTTTCTGACCAGGTTGAAGCTCAATCAGAGTGGCATTCTGATCGTACCACTGCTTCATTTCCTCCTGGCTGGCTTCCAGATTCGCCTCAGCGAGTTGCCTGAATCGCCTAGTCTGGTTCCTGAAAGCCAGCATGTAACTGTATACATCCTGGGGAGGTTTCCTGGGAGATTGCTCCCAGCCTTCCTTGACCAGACTCAAAGGTCCTCTTACCGGGTGACCATACAGCAGTACAAAGGGACTGAACCCTAAGGACGTCTGTGGCACCTCACGGTAAGCAAAAAGAAGGCATGGCAAGAGGACGTCCCACTTATGCCTCATAGGTTCCTCAAGACCCATGATCATGCCTTTAAGGGTCCGGTTGAATCTCTCAACCAGCCCATTACCTTAGGGGTGGTAAGGAGTGGTGAACTTATAGGTAACACAGCACTCCTGCCACAGGGACTTCATATAGTTAGATATGAAGTTTGTACCACGGTCTGACACCACCTCTCTGGGGAACCCCACACGGGAGAAAATCCCCATCAGTGCACGTCCCACCACGGGGGCCGTCACTGTCCTGAGTGGGATGGCTTCCGGGTACCGAGTAGCATGGTCCACCAAGACCAGGATAAACATGTTGCCCATGGCTGTCTTGGGGTCCAGAGGCCCCACAATGTCAATGCCCACCTGTTCAAAGGGGGTACTGACTACAGGGAAAGGTTGGAGAGGAGCCTTGTGCTTCCTTCCACTTTTCCCACTTGCCTGGCAAGTTTGACAAGTCCTACAATGAGTGTCTGAACTCTTTCGCATCTGGGGCCAATACAAGTGGGTGACAAGCCTTTCAAAGGTCTTGTTCTGCCCCAGATGTCCAGCTAAAGGCACATCATGAGCCAAACCCAGTAGGAAGGCTCTAAAGCGCTGGAGTACCACCAGCACATGGGCTGACCCAGGCTCAGCAACCTTAGGCTCGCTATACAGGAGGTCGTTCTCCCAGTAGATCCAATGTGATCCAGACTGATCACCTGCTGCCTGGTTTGTGGCCTGTTGCCGCAAACCCACAAGAGAAGGGCACTTCTTCTGCTCCTCACAAAATTCCTCCCTGGAGGGGCCTCCTTCTTGCTGCCAATGGGTCAGCTCAGGCAGGTCCCCCAGTTCGGCCACTTGTTCCCCTGTAGGTTCCAGGGCATCCCCCTCAAGGTCTGCCTCCTCCTGGACCGTGGGAACTATGGGGGCCGGTTTCCGCGCCCACTACCTCTTCTCTTTAAGGCAGGGGTCTGGGCCATATTTTCAGGCTCCAGAACCTCTTCAACACCCTTACTGGCTGCCATAGACCGAGTGGTCACACACGCCCACTCAGGCAGACCCAACATCTCCAAATGAGACCTTCTCTCCACCTTAGCCCAAGGGGAGCTCTCTAAATCATTGCCCAACAGACAATCAACAGGCATGGCTGGCCTCACAGCTACTTGAAGAGTACCTTAGACCCCCCCCACTCAAAGGGAACTTGAGCCACCTCACACTGACTCTGCGAGTTGTCCGGGGCAACTACAGGGAAGAATGCATGGGGGATTACCTGCTCTCTGGACACCAACCGGCAATTGACAGCTGTCACACTAGCCCCAGTGTCTCTGAGAGCTTCCACCCTATGGCCATTGATGGTCACCCACTGCCTGTACTTCTTAGTGTTATCAGGCAGCTGGGTCTCAGGGACCATCTCAAAGTCTCCTAGTGAGACAAGGGACATTTCTGCGGGACCCCACCCACCTTGGGCACCCATCTCCTCTCCCCCCAGGGCTACACTCGCCATCTGACGGGGTGGTGCACATGGTGGTGCTTTGGAATCCCTCATGGGACACTGTGCATCATACCAACGGTGGCCCACCTGACCACACATAAAGCACTTAGAGGGGCCCCTGTGAACAGGTTTACCTGTCGGGGCCTCTTGCTTCTTCTCAGGGGGAGGCTGGGAACCCTTCCCTTGGTTCCCTTGGGAATTACTTTGGGCCCTCTCTGGAACTCCCTCTGTTTACCCTTGTCCCCCCCACTCTTCTGCTGGGGACCCTGCCCACCTTTGGCGAAGTCTCCCAAGTGACCCTTGTGGACCCGGGTGCTGACCCAGCGGTCCGCCTCCTCAGCAAGCCTCCTAGGGTTAGTTAACTTGCTATCAATAAGGTGCTGGCGTAGCTCTGGAAAATAATTAGCAGACAAGTGCTCCCATGCAAACAAATCATAGAGCGCTTCAAAAGTATCCACTTTGCTACCCTTCACCCAACCATCCATAGCTCTGCAAAAGAAAGTCTGATACTCCACCCAGGTAGTTGCCTCCAGCTTCTTACAATTCCTGAATCTCTGTCTATAGAGTTCTGGGGTCAAACCATACCTTGTCATCAGGGCTTCCTTCATATGGGCATAAGACATCCTATTCTCACTGGGTAGGTCTAACAATGTATCCCTCCCATCACTCACAAAGCGGCCTCACAACCCCGCTCCCCAATCCTTCTCAGGGACCCGGTGGGCCAACATTGCTATCTTATAGGATGCAAACCACTGCCCAATATCTTCCTGTCTGTGGAATTCCTTTATGACATCCTTGGGTATATGGACTCTGCTTTCTGCAAGCACAGATGGTGCGCTGCCACCAGAGGGATTGAGTTCTAAACCTTTTGCTTTGAGCTCTAACTCCCTCAACATTCTCTCATGCTCCAACCTCATTCTCTCTCTCTCCACGGACAACCTGCTATTCTCTAGGTCCCTCTGACCCTCCAATTTGAGCCTGGCCATCTCCAGCTTGTGCGTCCTGTCTCTTTCCCTGTCTTCCAGCTCTCCTGGGGACGGGCCTTTGGAAGAGACGCTACTGTCAGGCGAGGACGGTACCCCTGCCCTGGCTGGAATCAATGGAATATTCAGCTGCCCCTCTGCATCCCCAACTGGCTCCACCACCAGAACCTGGGGTATTTCTTGCTTCCACCCAGGCCCTCAGCGCCTTTTGGTATTCATCCTTTTTGGCAATGTCTGGGGTAGCAATTTTAAATTTTTTGCAAAAGCGCTTTAGCTGTTTCACATTGTAGGTTTCCAACCTCTCTTCCTCAAAATCTAGATCCATCGATGCAACAGATGCTGGTCGGCTCATAGTAGTAAGAATTGGCAGTTCTCAGAAAAAATAACAGTCCAAGGAGAAAAAAATTCTACCAAAAAAAAGTATATGGTTGCGTTTGGTCTGCACTCACTAGTAGTGTACACCAATCACTGTATATGAGTCACAAATGCAAGTCCAGAATCCTCACCGCTGACCACCAATGTTAGAACTGGGGGTCTCTAGTTGGCAATGGTATACACCTTTGACCAAATAGGGACCCTTGCTTCTAGTCAGGGAATGGGGATTACACTACTGGATAACCCCTGCTCACCCCCTTGGTAGCATGGCACGAGCAGACAGGCTTATCTCAGAGGCAGTGTGTTAAGCATTTATGAACACATACAGTAATATAGTAAAAACACTACAGATGGACACCACACAGGTTTTATAAAAATAAGTATTCTTTATATAGACTTAACACAAGACCACTAACGACAAAAATCCACATTACTGTATTTAAAATAGACTTAAAGATGGTAGAAGTAACTTAGTTCAAGTTGATGATAAATGCGACACGTTTCTCACAAAAGTACCTTGGATGCGTAATGCAAAACAAACAAAGGGTCCGCAGGGAGGGCGATGCGGCGAGCAGGCGCCTCGATGCGACGATCCGGTGTGATGCGATGAGAGTGCGCCCTTGATGCGATGCAACGACGTGAAGACGATGCATGCACGCCCGACGGCCGTGCGGCGAATGCTGTACTTTGGAGCCGCGACAGGCCCTGCGACACGCTTCTCCGGTGATGCGACGGCAGTCAGCTGCGACGGCGACACACTTCTCCGGCGATGCGTTGGCGACCCTTGCGGTGGCGACACGCTTCTCCGGGGATGCGACGGCAGGCAGCTGCGACGAAGACACGCTTCTCCGGTGATGCGACGGCAGGCAGCTGCGACAAAGACACGCTTCTCTGGTGATGCGGCGGCGACCTCTGCGGTGGTGACACGCTTCTCCGGCGATGCGACTGCAAAAGCTGCGACTGCGACACGCTTATTCTCGTTGAGTCACACTTCCAGCTCCCAGTGACACGCAGGCTTCTGTAGACAGAATTCCCAGCAAAGAAATTCAGAGGGGAGCTGGTGGTGAAGTCTTTTGTCCCTGAGACTTCAGCAGGAGGCAAGCACAAGTTCAAGCCCTTGGAGAAATATTCTGCAAGATGATGAAAGTTCTTTAAAAGTGCCTTCTCTTTTCCTTGGCAATGAAGACCACTGCAGGCCAACCCAGCAAACAGCACACTGGCAGAGGGGCAGTCCAAACTCCTGCAGCTTCCTTGGTTCTTCTCCTTGGCAAAGGTTCGTCTTGTTGTTCCAGAAGTGATCTAAAGTTCTGGGTCCCCCTTTTTATACCCATAAATCCTTTGTCTCTGAAGGCAGAGAGTGTCTGTACCTAGTCCAAACCAGTTCTGGGTGCATTCTGCCAGTGCACAACTTCTTCCTTTGTCAGTGTGGGCCAGGGTCATCAGACACACCACAGGAGGTGGAGCCAGCATTGTGGAAGGCAGGCACAGCCCTATTCAGGCCCAGGTGCTACTCCTCCCACCACTCCTCATGCAGGTAGGTCTATTCAGCCTAGTGCTGACTCACCCTGTCTCCTGGAGTCCCCCAGCCCCTGTCACTCACAAAACCAGACATACAATACACAAGCTAGCAGAGGCAGGCTGGATGGTTAAGCAAGAAAATACCTACTTTCTAAAAGTGGTATTTTCAAACACAGAATGTTAAAACCAACTTCACTAAAAGATGTATTTTATCATTCTGAGTTCAGGCATACTAAATTCGTTTTTCTACCATGTTCCCTGGGTCAGTTAGGGTTATAAGATGTTATAACCAAACTGCCCATTCTGGCCTATGGGGACAGGTAGCCTTGCAATAGTGAAAAACGAAATTGGCTGTAATTCACTATCAGGACATGCCACACACATCAGGGCATGTCCTACCTTTTACATACAATGCACCCTGCCCTTGGGCCTACCTTAGGGGTGTCTGATATGTAGAAAAGGGAAGGTTTAGGGACTGGTAAGTGGGTGTACTTACCAAGTCGACATGGCAGTACTAGACTGCACACAGGCTCTGCAATGGCAGGCCTGAGACACACTTTACAAGCTGCTTCTGTGGGTGGCACAATCAGTGCTGCAAGCCCACCAGCAGCATTTGATTTACAGGCCCTCGGCACCCATGGTGCAATATACTAGGGTCTGACAAGTAAAACAAATAATACAATCATGGAATCACTAATCCATGCATCAATTTACAATAGTGAGCACTTGCACTGTTGCACTGAATAGCAGTGGCACAGTGCCCAAAGCATCTAAACCAGCAACCCATATCAAAAACAGAGGAGGCAATCAGTAAAAAATGGAAGGGAGACTCACGCCAATGGTGCCAGGTCTAGCACGTGTCCCCTCCAGCTGAAATGTGGGGAGAACTACCCAACCCCTTGGGAGATCTCTTCACTAAGGCGGAAAAATCTGGACAGACCATCAGCATTGGCGTGTTCTGTACCAGAGCGGTGTTCCACCGTGAAGTCCATCCCCTGTAGGGAAATGGACCACCTCAACAGCTTTGGATTCTCACCCCTCATCTGCATGAACCATCTGTAGTGTTTTCACTATATTACTGTATGTGTTCACAAATGCTTAACACACTGCGTCTGAGATAAGCCTGTCTGCTCGTGCCAAGCTACCAAGGGGGTGAGCAGGGGTTATCCAGTAGTGTAATCCCCTTTCCCTGACTAGAAGCAAGGGTCCCTATTTGGTCAAAGGTGTATACCATTGCCAACTAGAGACCCCCAGTTCTTACAGCGACAAGGCAGACAAGACACTTGCATGGCTGCTGAAAAGTAATCTCACGCAACCACCCATCACCGCCATATATGCCTCGGAAGGCATTTTAGTGAATACACAGGAGCAGATAAATGACTCCTTCTATAAATATTACACAACACTTTACAGGGCCCCAGACCCAGGCGATCCTCAAGCAATGCAAATCTTCCTAGAACAAGCGGCTCTTATGCAGGTGACATGGGCTCGATACACAGAACTGGAGGCCTCAATCACAGAGGCTGAAATCTCTGAAACTATTAAACAAATAGCCAGAGGTAAAACCCCTGGAATGGACGGCTGGCCCACAGAGTTTTATACCACATACTCAACACAGCTGGTCCCCCTGTCGCTCACTATCTATAAAGAATCATTCGATAGGGGCACATTACCTCCCTCCCTCCGCGAAGCTGTATTAGTGGTTCTCCCAAAACCCAGTAGAGACCCTCTCCTTATGAGCTCCTACCTTCCGTTATCTTTATTAACCTCGGACTACAAAATCTTAGGTAAACTGCTAGCTAACAGGCTACTGGACGCTGTCCCATTACTGGTTCACACGGACCAGAATGGGTTTATCCCTGGCAGAAGTACAGGGCTAAACCTCCGTCGTCTATTTAAACTGCTGGAATGGGCCCAAACTACAACTGAGCAGCACTGGATCACTGCCCTAGATATCGAAAAAAGCATTCGATACCCTGGGATGGGATTACCTACTGGCAGTGCTGGCACGGTTTGGTATAGGTCCCAAGTTCATACGTTGGGTGAAAATACTATACACCAACCCACCAGCCCGGGTGAAAATGGGACGCATTGTCTCTCCGTCCTTTGACATCGAGCGGGGCACCAGGCAGGGCTGCCCGCTCTCACCAATATTTTTGCCTTGGCCATGGAGCCTCTGGCCTGCGCACTTTGTAGTCCTGTCCTGGACTGGGGCATACGGGTACTTGCACAGTGGCACATAGTTTCCCTCTACGCGGACGATGCGCTGATCTATTTCTGCAACCAGGCCCGGGAATTATTGGACGCCCATACACGGTTATCTGGCCTGAAAATAAACTGGGCTTAGTCCGTTTTATGCCCTATGCCACCCATACCAGTGGAACAGAGGCTACAGCAACCTCACGCCCCACTCAGTAGAGCATGTGACTCATTCAAATATTTAGGCATCCATGTCTATCACTCCTCATCCGATCTGATAGATGGCAATCTGGGTAAGGCGATCGCTAGCGCTAGGGCCACGCTCCCATTCTGGACCAATCGTCCACTATCGCCCATGGGCCGGATAGCCATCTCCAAGATGCTTCTTCTCCCTAGGCTTCTGTACTTTTTCACCGTTCTCCCTTATAGATTACCTCAGAAAATATTTAAGGACCTGCAGTCGCTGCTCGTGTCCTTGATATGGGGCAGTTCCAGGGCGAGGGTAGCACTTTCGAAGCTCTACCTCCCCATATCGGAGGGTGGATAAGGAGCGCCCAACTACGAGTTATACTATGCAGCTGCACAACTCCAATGGCCCATGCGGTGGCTTGCAAAAAACAACTTATCCGAACTGGATACCTGGGCAATGGTACTAAAGCAGCCAGCCTTGCTTGAATGGTTGTCAGGTTCCAAAACGCCGCTACAGAGGAAAGACCGATGTATCCTGATGTTGGCAGCCCGTGACGCCTGGACGAAATACGTGTTACCCAGACGTCTTCCCCCACCATATGCCCCAGATCTCCCCCTTGAGACGTTGCCGGGGACATACACTCGCCTAAAGAGCCCAGAACTGGCTGAGTGGCAAACAGCCAGCCTAACAACATGGGGTGATCTGTTCACTGACTCAACCCTAAGCGATTTCGATACTCCGATGGACGACTACGGTGTCTCACCGGGATCATTCCTCCTCTAAGAGACGCAACAGGCAACACGAACTTGGGGGGACATATGTACTGTGCCCACAACCTCCGGAGCCCTACAGACACTACTGACACACGAGACGGGCAGGAAAGTCATCACAGCCATCTATAATTCCCTTAGAGCAGACGCAGCCCCCTCACTAACTCCATTGCGAGAATTCTGGAACGTGGCATTATCCACCGAAATTACCGACAAACAGTGGACGCAATGTGTGGGAAACCCCAAAATAATCTCAATAAACGCCAGATTAAAATTCACCCAATTTAATTACTTGCATCACACATACCTAACCCTGCATAGGTTGGTGCGTATGTATCCGTCATCCACAGATATATGCCCTAGATGCCACAACTCGGACGCCAACTTTTTACATATGGTCTGGACATGCCCTCACATCACGACATTCTGGGGGAAAGTCTCAGAAATATTAACGGCAGCAAAGGGAACTCTAATCCCAGCCCAGGGCGCGCATTACCTCCTCGGCATTACGAAAGGTAACACACGTCGCAAGAACTTCAATAAATTCCTAGACCTAGCGCTGGTCCTAGCTAAACGTGCACTTGCTATGGCCTGGAAATCCCCGGCGGGCCCCTCCACCATGGTTTGGATAGTGGCCCTCCTCCGGGCCCTGGTGGCCGAACACGAGATACTGGCATCCCAGGCTCCACGACCAATGTCTAGGGCGCAACCCGTAGACTGGCAACATTATTTAACCACCATAGAATCCAGTCGCAGTGATACACGCACTGACTCGTAACATATCAGTGGCATCATCACCACAGCCCAAAGGTACATCTAGGACACTCCGCACACACATTCAGGTGCTTTCTCAAAGGAAGTGCTAAGCTATGCACACGTGCACTCGGTATACGGACTCAGCTGGCTTCCACTTAGTCCAGGCCCATTAGCACCTAGTTTATTGAATGGTAACTAAACCGAGCAACTCCCCCTCTGCCCCCCATCATTGAAGTTAAAAACGCCGCATATGCCTTGCAGATTGCATTATTAATAGGCAGCACATCTGGACGCATCGCACGTATCGTAATTATAGGACAGGCACACTAGTTACATTGTATTACGCTTTTATATTATGATTTAATACAGCTCTGAAATGTAAAATATGTTTGAAAATCGTGAGTTGGATCGTTATTCGATTGTAGCATTGTACATGATCGTTTGCCCCACCAAGTGGGCACAAAAACGTAAAATTTAAACATACAAAACATGTATCCTATTGTGACTCATATACTGCTGTAAGTTGGTATGCAAAAACTTTAATAAATATTATAAAAAATAAAAAAAAACTTTATTTCCTATATACCATCACTTTTTGTATTTTGAGGAGCTTGTGCTAAACCTACAGCAGATCGCCTGTCTTCAGTAGTTGAACTTGGTTCCAACATCTTTCCTGATGAAGACCAATAAATCTGCATTTGAGCACCTCAGTGTCTCTCGTGATGGCACATCACATACAGATCTGTGTCCTCTTTTATTTCCACAGTTTCCTTGTTGCTGGTTGGTGGCAGGGTGTCATTAATCATGCTTTTAGAGAGAAGTCAGTGCCACCATCATCTGGGGAACATTAGATACATAAATGGTTGGAGTAGCTTCCTGTCATGCAGTGTTATGAATGCGACTCAGGAGGTATCACATAGATTCTGTGGGGCAGATTTACAAGCCCCTTGCGCCACTTTTGCGTCATTTTTAACATGGGAAAAGTGACGTACGAGGTGCGCAAGGGGCTTGTAAATAAGCCCCTGTATCTTTGTCTTTGCATGCAAACCTGAACTCTGCTAACATCCAAGACTGCATGAGTGTCATGAACACAGGAAGTATTTGAAGTATGCAGTTAAATCTCATTGAAATGTAAGACAAATTAACAATAAATTATATAATCTGCCATGCTTCTATCTGATGCAAATGCAAACAGTAGATTATTCTTATAAATAATTCTGAAGTGTAAGATACCCATGAGCCATTAATAACAGATGATGAGAACATCTGTCTGGAACATGTTCTAAATAATTAAGTAAGGTCTACCTCATTATGTTTAATATATATTACAAAAAACGTTTTCAGTTTACTCATTCATATACTCGCACAATTTTCTCTGATTGAATGCATTTCAGATTCCGTCGTAAGAAACCCTCTATCAATCCTGAAACATGTTTGTAGAGGATACTCAGGGGTCGATTCCGATCTCGGCCGGAAGCGCACCTAACAGTATTCGTCCGGAAAAAAAACCAGCCGAGTGCATGTTTCCCGACCGATTCGAACACTCGTCCGGACGAACAAGTACGATGCGTATAACAACCCAGATTCCGAGCGAGCCGTACTTACCCAATCCAGCTCCTGTTCCCCGCCCGAGCCGGATCCAAAAAACGCCGAATCGAGTCGTATGGAAGCAAATACACAGCACCTTCCGGCCGGACGAGTACGATGCGCACTCCGTACGCGCCGAACCCGTCGCTACGTCCGGGACATTTGAACATCCGGGCGAGCCGTACATAAGCTCCGTTTCGCGCCACAAGACGATCCACGGCTACGAGACGAACAAGCCTGCTACGAGTACGAGTCGAAGACACGAGAAACCCGAACGAGACGATCCAAGCATGAATCCCATTGCGCAGGTCCTACCTATACTCTACATCTATTACCGGGACCGGCACGGACGCGTACGGCGCAGACGGTAAGTCAAACACCAACAACACAAACAAACGACACGTACCCGAAATATGTCACACACACATAGGGATGCACAAATGACGTACACTAGCAACAGCAGAACCATAGGGGTGGGATGGCCATCACCAATGCCATACACACCCATAGGGGATGGATGCCTACCACCAACACCACCCTACCACCACCCCTACTCAGGGGGGGCTGGATGCCTACCACTACCACCACCCCTACTCAGGGGGGCCTGGATGCCTGTCACTACCACCACCCCTACTCAGGGGGGGCTGGATGCCTGCCACTACTACCATCCCCTCCCTTAGGGGGATGGATGCCTACCACTACCACCACCCCTACTCAGGGGGGCTGGATGCCTGCCACTACCACCACCCCTACTCAGGGGGGGCTGGATGCCTGCCACTGCCACCACCCCACTCAGGGGGGGCTGGATGCCTGCCACTACCACCACCCCTACTCAGGGGGGGCTGGATGCCTGTCACTACTACCATCCCCACCCTTAGGGGGCTGGATGCCTGCCACTACCACCACCCCTACTCAGGGGGGGCTGGATGCCTGCCACTACCACCACCCATACTCAGGGGGATAGGATGCCTGTCACTACTACCATCCCCACCCTTAGGGGGATGGATGCCTACCACTACCAGTACCCCCTACTCATAGGGGAT